>VZQC01004376.1:5750625-6045625 GCA_009823505.1 Rhizomys pruinosus
TTTGGACATTTTAAGGACTGTGGGGCTTTTAAGGTTGTACTGTCTTAGGTTATGATTAATGTTAACATCATACTTTGGGGATAAGAACTGGAAAGGTGGTGGTTTAATAGTGATGTGTTTTGTGTGTCAAGTTGACAAGGGGTCAATTGTGCTGGATAGCTTTAGTGTCAACTTGACACACCTGGGTTGAGGGAGCCTCAATTGGGGAATTGGCTCCATTAGATTGGCCTGTGGCCACATCTGTGGAGAATTGTCTTGATTGTCAAGCAATGTGGGAGGGCCCAGCCCACAATGAGTGGTGCCACCCTGGGCAGGTTGTTGTGTACCATATAAGAAGGCAGGCTGGGCATGAGCCAGGGGAGCAAGCCAGTAAACAGCATTCCTCCATGGCCTGTGCTTCAGCTCCTGCCTCCAGGTTCCTGCCCTGAGTTCTTGCCTTGGGCTCCCTGAGTGATGACCTGTGACCCAGGAGATATAAGCTGAATAAACCCTTTCCTCCCCAAGTTGGTGTTGGTCAGAGTGTTTTGTCACAGCAATGGAAGACAAACTAGAA
Organism: Rhizomys pruinosus; assembly: GCA_009823505.1. Taxonomy (NCBI): domain Eukaryota; kingdom Metazoa; phylum Chordata; class Mammalia; order Rodentia; family Spalacidae; genus Rhizomys; species Rhizomys pruinosus. The sequence continues at coordinate 5,751,179 of VZQC01004376.1, forward strand.
CAAGAAGCATAACAATCACAATTTTTACAATTACTCTCTTCAGAGACCACATCAAAATAATACTCTTGAAAAGAATTATGTAGACTGATTATCAACATGGAGGTATGAATAAGAATGTCCCCTATCTGTCAACTCTAGGTATTTGGACATTTTGTTCCCAGTTGGTGGAGTTGCTTTGGAAGGTCTTAGAAGGTGTGGCCACGCTGGAGGAAGCATGTAACTCGGGGGTGGGGTTAGAGAGTTTTAAGCCAGTCTACACCCCTAGTCACACTCTGCTTTCTGTGCCTGCTTGAAGATGTGACAGTTCAGCTTTCTGTTCCTACTCTGGCCATCTCCTCCCACCATGCTTTCCTGAAATGATGGACTCAGATTCTTCAAATAAACTCTTCCTTTTATAAGTTCCCTTAGTCATGGTGTTTTATCATAGCAACAGAAAAGTAACTAATACAGCCACAAAGTCACCCATCAGATTCATTTGATTATTTTCATCAAAATTAAATTGGTAAATTCATGTACAATAGAAAAAGTTATAAGTTTAGTGATGGAGGAGAATTTATGTCTAAGTGTATGAATGTACTTCCTGCATGTATATGTGTACCTGTGTCCTACAATGCCTGCAGAGGCCAGAAAAGGGCATAATGAGATCCCCTGGAAATGGAGTTATGAACAGTTGTTAACTACCATGTGGGTTTGGGAAACCAAAACCCTGGTCCTCTGCAAAAGAACTGCTGAGCTGTCTCTCCAGGCTCAAGTTTAGCAGTTTTTAATTTGCATACTTAGTATAAATAAAAGCAGAAGACCAAATGAAAAACAGAATTTTCTTTTTTTTTTATGGTCTTTTTGAGACAGGGTTTCCCTGTAACCACAGGCTGGCCTGGAACTCACTATGTAGACCAGGCTGGCTTCATCTCACAGAGATCCGCCTTGAGTTTCTGCATCTTATTCACCACTTCAAGGCTTGGTATATATCAAACAGTTAATAAATGTTTGTTGAATGACTATGTTTAACACAATATCTAATATAAAATAAGGTAAAAGTTATTAGAATCAGGATTACCTCTCCAAAGCAGAAAGTAGAAAATAAGAGAATTTATCTTTCTTTTTTTTAATTTTTATTTATTTATTTATTTTTATGTGTATGAATGTATTGTCTGCATGCAGGTCTGCGCATCCGTGTCGTGCTATGCCGCGGAGGTCAGAAGACGGTCTCGGATTCCCCTGGAACTGGAGTTCTCCTGGAACCGGAGTCACAGACGGTTCTCAGCCGCCATGTGGGTGCTGGGGATCGAACCCGGGTCCTCTGCAAGAGCGGTCGTCGCTTTTAACCGCTAGGCCATCCCTCCAGCCCCCAAATAAAAATTTATCTTTCTAATATTACGTTTATTTATTTATTGTGTATGTTAGTGCAACACACATTGTCTCTATGTGTGTTTTTTGGTTAGGCATCACTCTCCCCTTGTGTTCTCCTATGCAACTTTCCTCTTCTTGAATGTGGGGCTCAAGGCTCATTCAGGCTGGAAACCAGAAAGCCCCAGTAATCTTCCTGTCTCTGCCTCCGTTCAAGGCAACAAGATTGTACCAGTGTACTGTTTTCCATGGTGGTTGTACGAGAGCTCGCCCATCCCATGATTTCAGATACAATTCTCTTAAAACTGAGCCACTCTCTAGCCCAAAGAATTTATATCTTTCACTAATTAAGATTCACAAGCAAAAGAACATCAGCACAGCACCCAAGTGAAGCAGAGGTAAAATACAGTTTATTCCGGGAGTACATAAATTCTGTAACATACAATGACTTTATATAGGCATATTTTGGAGCAATACAATTGGTGGAGGGAACCACAACAACATAAGGGACTGGGTCCCTTTAAAATGGAAGACTGAGAGAAAGGTGCATGACATGTATGATATCAAGAATGTATTTTAACTGGGGTAGGAGGTGAAGGTAGGGTGGGAGTGGAAAGGAAAAGAAAGGGGAATAACGTTCTAAATGAACTGAGAAATGATACCTGAAATACGCAAAAACATCAATACGAGTATTATACTAATAAAAGAATGAAAAAAATTTTCATAGAGACTAAATGAAAAAGACAATACAACATATCAATACCTGTGGGATATTTTAAAAAGTCTTAAGGGGAAATTTATAGCCCTTAGGGCCCACATTAAAAAAAACAAAAGCCAGGAAGTGGTGGTCTCAACGTGTCTTTAATTCCTAGCACTCAGGAGGCGAGAGGCAAGGCAGATCTTTGTGATTTCAAGGCAGCCGAGATCTACAGAGTGAGTTTCCAGGGACCTTTTGGGCTCAGGGAGACCCTGTCCTCAAAAGACCAAGAGGAAAAAAAAGCAATCATGAAAATAAGAAACAAAGAAAACAATACACAGAATCAATGAATTTCAAAAAGCTAGTTCTTTGAAAAGATAACAAAATAGACAACCTCTAGCCCAGCTAACCAAAAAGAAAGACAACTCCAAATCAAAAAATTAGATTCGTGACGAAAGGGGAAATGTCACAGATAAATAAAAGATCCAGACACAGATGGAGAATAGTTTCCCCAAAAACTTATACTCTACAATGTTTGAAAACCTAAGAGAAATAGATGAATAAATCTGAATCCTGTGTCAGACAAAGCGTAACCAAGAAAATTGACAGACAGTTATAAACAGACCCATAATATTTGAGAATTGAATATGTAATAAAAAGCTTCCCAGCTAAAAAAAGCCCCGGCCCAGCTGTTTCACAGCCGCTTTCTCTCAAACCATTTTAAAGAGATCTTCCCCCTGGTTACTTCTCAATGGTGTGAGAAAGCTAACAAACAGAAGGAAAATCTCCCAAGTCCCTTCTATGAAAGCAGTATCACTCTAATTGCAAAATCAGGTAAAGACACACAAAAAAAACTATAAGACCCCTCCATCATTAATACACAGACACAAAATTCTCAACAAATACTTTGCAAATCACATACAAGCCCACGTGAAAAGATCACACATCATGACCAAGTTGTATATCATAGCCCCCCGAGATGCAGGATGGTTCGAAATATGACTATAAATCTATAATCAGGAAAACACATAGATGGACTGGAAGAAGCAAAAAACCACAACAATCTCTCAATTGATGCAGGAAAGAGAGCCTTTGACAGAATCCAGCATCCCTTCCTGGTTAAACTCCTAGAGGGACTGAACAGAAAGGAACATATGCCGTCAACATAATCAAAAGCCTATAACAACAAACTCAGACGTGCCAACATCATACCAAAATGGAGAAAAATTGGAAACATTCCCCTTAAAAAGGCAGGAACCACAGGCAAGTCTAACCCCCATCTCACCACTCAGGTCTAATATAGTGCTAGAAACCCTAGCTACGGCAACAAGGCAAGAAAAGGAATGGAAGTAGTACTATCAGAAACGAGGAAGTAGGACCTTCCCTGTATGCAGAGTGATATGATAGTTTACCTAAGGATGCTACAAACTCTACCAGAAAACCCTAGAAACAATTAAGAGTTTGTCATCAAAGTGGCAGGATACAAAATGATCCTAGAAAAAACATTAGCCTTTCTTAAAAAAGACAAAAACACCAACAACACAAAGCAATTTGAGAAGGAATATAAGACCTCCCATAGCACAATAGCCTCAAAAATTCTGAGAACAAACGCTAACCATAGACAAGACCAAAGAAACTCTACAAGCCAAAATTTTAAAAAAACCCTGAAGGATTGAAGATTATATCAAAAGATGGAAAAAAACGTCCCTGTTCATGGATTGGAAAAAATTAATATAGAAAAATGTCCATTTTACCCAAATTAATAGACAGATTCATGCAATCCCAATGAATATCCCCATGAGTTTCTTTATACAAGACTGGGGAAAAAAAATCCTCAAAATCCATATGGAATAACAAAACACACCAAATAGCTAAATCTCCCCAATACAGGGGGGATGCTCTACTAGATTTCAAGATATATTACAGGACTATAGTCATAAAGACAGCCTGGTAACTGGCAAAAAAAAAAAAAAAAAAAAAAAAAACATTGACCAATGACCAATGGAACAAAACTGAAGATCCAAACTTGAGCTCATATAACTTCAGCCACCTGTATTTGACAAAGGGGCCAAAAAAGCTCAATGGAGAAAAGATAGCATCTTCAACAAATGGTGTTGGCAAAACTGGATCACCATTTGTGGAAGAATAAAATTAAACCCCTACCTCTCACCCTGTACAAAAATCAACTCCAAGTGGATCAAAAACCTCAACATGAAACCTGAAACCCTAAAGGTAATAGAAGAAAAAGTTGCCAGCAACCTATAAGACATAGGAGTAGGAAAAGACTTTCTAAATCAAGCAGTAGCTGCACAGGAAATAAGGTTGACAGTTGACAAATGGGACCTCATCAAACTCAAAAGCTTCTGTACAGTGAAAGAAACAATTAAGGAAGTGAAGAGAAAACCCAGAGTGGAAGGAAACCTTCACCAGTGATACATCTGACAGAGCATTAACATCCAGAATATATAGACTACTCAAAAAACAAAAAAGTAAGAAAATAAATGACCTACTCAAAAGATGGAGTAAAGAGCTAAACAGAGACTTCACCAGTGAGGAAGTAAAGATGGCTGAGAAACATCTTTTTTGTGTTTTAACATTTTTATTGAAGTTATGTGCATTTCATACATCGTTTCTCAGTCCAAATTAGACTCATCTGTCTTTCATGCCCCCCACCCCACACGAGTTCATGCACCCTGGTATCCCTGCCCTGTATCTTTTTCTTATTCTTTTCAAAGTTTTTTCAAAGCAGAGGATTATTGTCCTTGGAGGAACTTTACTGTTTCAGTCAGTTCCCTGTCCCTGTTCCTCTGCTATTGTTCCCTCCAATCTGTACCACTTCAACATATGCATATATATGTCACACCTATACTAAACTTATATCATCTGTATACAAACTGTCATTTCCATATCATATTTCAGTATTCACATTTTTCCTTTTAAAATTTATATTACTCTAAAATATGCCTACGTATCCTCCACCCATATACCAAGATTCCAAAGTCTAAAAATAAGTGGTGGGTTAATTCTAGAGTCTGTTAAGCGATTTACATTATCACAGCACAGTTGCTTTTAGGGAAAGGGGTATATAACATTGATGTTGCTCAGTTTGCCTTACAACTTGATGCTTGGCGCTAGCATCCACATTTGTCCTTTGCTATTCTGGGACTGTGTTACTTCACTTAGCATAATGGCTGACAAACATCTTAAAAAGTGTTCAACATCGTGCAGAGCATGGTGGTGCACGCCGTTAATCCTAGCACTCAGGAAGAAGAGGCAGGTGGATCTCTGTGAATTCAAGGTCAGCCTGGTCTACAGAGTGAGTTCCAGGCCAGCTGGGGCTACAGGGAGACCCTGTCTCAAAAAAAAAAAAAGTGTTCAACATCATTAATAATTAAGGAAATGCAAATTAAAACCATACCAAGGTATCATCTCACTCCAGTAAGACTGGCTAAGATCAAGAAAACAAAAGTCAAAAAAAAGTTAAAAAAAAAAAAAAAGAAAACAAAAGTCACCAAATGCTGGAGAGGTTGTGGGGAAAGGAGAACACTTATCCACTGCTGGTGGGAATGTAAACTCATACAACCACTCTGGAAAGCAGTGTGGACTCAAAATGAGCCTACCACCTGACCCAGTCATACCACTCCTGGATATATACCCACAAGACTCATCCTATCACAAAGATACATATACATCTATGTTTATTGCAGTTCTCTCCACAATATTAAAGAGCTGGAACCAACCTAAGTGTCCTTCAACTGACAAGTAGATAACAAAAATGTGGTACATCTACAATGGAGTTTTATTCAGCGGTAAAGAAAGATGACATCATGAAGTTTGCAGGTAAATGGATGAAATGCAAGCCATTATGCTAAGTGAAGTAACACAGTCCCAGGAAAACAAAATGGTATCCCTCATTTGTGGATGCTAGCACCAAATCCCTAGTTGAAAGTCAAGCTGAGCAATGTTAATGTTGTATTTCTTTTTTTCTAAAAGCAACTGTGCTGCTATAATGTGAATCTCTTAACAGGCTCTAGAATTAACTTACAACTTATTTTCAGACTTTGAATTGCAGTATATGGGTAGAAGGTACGTATTCATATTTTAGAGTAATATAAAATTAAAGGGAAAAAATATGAATGCCTAAACGTATTTTGGAATTAACATACAGTTTGTTCTTGGAGGTTATAATTTTGATACATATGTGATGGTTATATAAGCATATTTTGGAGCAATACAAAGGGGAGGGAATAACAACAACATAAGGACTGATACAGTTAAATTCTACCCAAAACAATAAGCCTCTGCAAAGAAAAACTTTGGAAAGACTGAGAGAAAGATACAAGACATTTATGGCAGAAGGCATGAACTGGGGTGGGGTGGGGGGGCAGGGAGAAGGGAATGTGTCTAAATTGGACTGAAAGATGCCATGCAAAGTGCTTGTCAACTGACAAGTGGATAGAGAAAATGTGGTATATCTACACAATGAAGTTCTATGCAGCAGTAAAGGAGGATGACATCATGAACTTTGCAGGTATATGGACGGAACTAGAAGATATTATGTGAGAGAAGTATCACAGTCCTAGAAAAACAAGCAATTAGTGGTATCCCTCATCTGTGGATGCTAGCACCAAGTACCTAGTAGTAAGGCATACTAAGCAACATTAATGTTATGTTCCTACTGATCTGAAAACAACTATGCTCTTTTATTGTGAATCCCTTAACAGGTTCTAGAATTAAGCTACCACTTATTTTCAGACTTAGGCAGTTTTGGTATATTGGTGGAGGGTATGTATGCACAAAATCAAAAAAATGAGGGGAAAAAACTAGTTTCTCATGACATTGTGTCTAACCACAGTATTTAGCTTATAGGAGTGCTTCTTAGTATTTCTTATACGAGACTGCTTGAGGTTTTGTCCAAGTCTTTCCTAAAATATTATATAGTAGTTAGCCTTTCTGGATGCTTAACAACCATACCAATTTGGCCAAGGGATTTAAAGGATAACTTTGTTCCTTGCTCAGAGGTCTACTAAGTCCCAGGGGACTACGCATGAGGGCATCTCTTGAAATGTCCTGCAAATGTTGAGTCACCAGTCTTCCTATACAGGGAGGTCTTGGAGAACCACTAATGGGACTTCAGCCACTCTATAAGGAGGAAAATCTGCTCATGCTTCAAAAAGAGAAGCCTGATCTAGCAGGACCTGACTTTGTCCTCAAGTGGATGGAACTGGTAAATGAAAAGCCAAAAGAAGCCAGGGGCTCCCTCCACCCCACCCCCTAAAACCTGAGAACCAGATCCTTAACTGACTTAAGAAAACAAAAACCTTGGTTAATCTGGGCCATGTGGCCTTAAGCGTCCAAAAAGAAAGTATAACCAAAAATAAATAATTTGTAAGGCCTGACAAATTGTACTTCCGGTACTTGAGATCTTAGTAAAAGGACAAAAAGTTAAAAAAAAAAAAAAAAAGAGCACTGTTGTTTTGCCTGTCTTACTGGCAAGTGCAGCTACCCTGGGCTGCCACTGCTTTTGTCATCCTTCAAAGACATGAGACACAGCTTTTCAACCTTCCAATATGGACTGAAGACTCCTGTCTCTCCAAGAATCCTCCAAACCTTCAGTGCCAGATGGGGACTATTGAGACATCCAGCCTTGTGGACTGAGCTACTACTGGGGTTTCAGCCTCTTCAGAATATTGATTGCCATTGTTGGACTACCCAGGCTGTATCATGGAGACCAGTAAAGGAAGAACAAGATAGGATGTGGTGCTTACTGGACCTCATTTGGTGACCATGGGAAGGGAAAACCCCAGTGTGGAGCACAAGGGCAGGACTGATGGTTGTTTGGGTTTGCCAAGGAGGAGCCTTCAAACATGACATCTTTCAGCCTAATAAAAAAAAAAAATCATAGGCTGAAGATGCTAAAAGATATATGTGGCATGCATATATGTATATTTTGGAGTGATGCAGATTGGAAGGAACAACAACAACAAAAAAGTCTGGGTCAAAGAACTGACTGAAAGGGTGAACTTCTGCTCAAAGCATTAAACTTCTGCATCAAAAATTTTAAAAGAGACTGAGAAAAAGATGAAAAACATGTTTGGCAGAATGCATGAGCTCTGGTGGAATGGGGGGGCAAGGAATGGGGAATGGGTCTTGACTTGATTGGAAATTTTGTATGAAATGCACAAAGCTTCAATAAAAATTGGCTTAAAAAAAAGGTGGTGTATAAAATATACAAAACATCAATAAAAGTATTAAAATCCATAAAATGACCAAAATAAATTGCTAATAACTAGAGTAAAACAATAAATTTTCAAATATCTTAATTTCCACATTAATAAAGTATGCTTAAGTCAGCTGTCAATGTATTAAGGGTAAGTAAATAATTAGTTCATTTTAGATATAGCCTTATTCATAGCTTTAAAAAAAAAAAACCTGAGCAAATAACTGTTGTATAGCTTGTACAAAGGTGAACTTCAGTCAAACCCAAAGCAACAGGATTCACATTAATGAGATCTTACTAAATACAATTTTATTAAATTGTTTTGCATTTTGGCACACTTTAAAAAATTCAAAGAAAGTCAGGCATGGTGGTGCACGCCTTTGGTCCCTGCACTCAGGGTGGATCTCTGTGAGTTCAAGTCCAGTCTGGTCTAGATAGCAAGCTCCAGGCCTTCTGGGGCTAGAAGGAAACCCTGTCTCAAAAAGACCAAAAAAAAAATTTTTTTTCAAAGAACACATGCAAAGGCTCACAAGACTTCCTTCCCTGTTTCCAGCTGAACATAACAGAGATGGAAAGTAGGTCTTCTCTGTTACTTGAATACATCATAAGTTTTACATGTTACATGAACACTTCAGTTGACAGCTATTATTTATCATAAGCAATTATTAACCTGCTGTATATCACAGCCTTTTAAAAGCTCACAGCATCATCTGTGTGTTTCTCATTGAGGTAAAAGGCATTTTCAACATATAATTACTTGAAGAGGAACACTTACTAATTCTTTATAAAACCAGTTAACATTTCTTGGAATTGGTCATGTTCTTATCAAGGAACACTGACACTGACTAACCTTCCATATTATTCTGGGCAGGAAACCAGAGATAACAAACAGCATCAAGAATTAGAAGAGGATCCTGGAACAAAATGATGACATCTAACCGGTAGAGTACAGACTGTAGAACACACTAATATGAATTTATTTGCTCCTGTTTTGGGTTTTTGCTTGGTGTTCTGTTTGCTTGTCTGTCTGGATTGAAACCAGGGTCTCCTGCCTATCAAGCATGTGCTCTACTACAGAGCCAACCACCAAACCTCACAGTCTTGAGAGCTTGTTTGGAAGCTCAGCAGGGGAATGCAGCTACTCACACACCCTACACCAAAGACTGTCCCCTCTGCATGCATCTTCTGCAGGGAGGCATATGGAGTGGTGCAGGAGGAAGGGGACACTCACCTAAGCCAGCCAGACCAGCCAAGTCAACCCTGGTGATCAATGGAGTGACAGACACCATTGTGGCCAGATCACCCTCACATCCTCAGATTCTTTTAAATATGGAAACTGTTAAGAGTTTCATTTCATAAATTAAATCAATACATACTATTTTAATATATGCAGCCTGAGAGGAACTTTTCATCCTGTTAGAAGTTCTTCCACAGCCCCAGCCAGAAGCTCATGATGGAACCAATGTTCAGTTTATTCTGGCTTGAAAAGGCTCTTTCAGCCTCACAGCCCAATCCAAGCACTGACTGCAAAACTGTTCCTAATCTGGATCATCCTCCAAATTTATGATAAGGTTAGATCAGCTCAGAAACAAAGCCACAGATATAAGCCAGAACCAATGTGATTACCAGGACCATAGGAATCGTCCCAGGCCCCACCCACCATACTAGATTTCCTAAGAAGCCTCAGCAAAGGAACCTGGAAGTAAAGAGCAGGTCAAAACAAAGCCACTCTGCATGAGTCAGCAGCATTCTCCACAGAGCCACTCATATGCACTGAGCAGCACATCTGCTATTTGGCTACTCCCCATGGAGAAGCATACACTCAAATTCTACTCACCTCCCATTTTAAAAGTGAGGAAAATAGAAACAGATAAAAAGCAAGTATGCTTTATACAAAAGTATTTACTGATCAAAAGGTAACCAAACATGTTTTGGAATTAACCTATAGTTTATTTTCAGATGTCATAATTTTGGTATACACATGGCATGCATATATGCATGTTTTGAAGTGATACAAATTTGAATGAACAAGAAGAACAAAAAAGACTGGGTCAAAGATCTGACTGAAACAGTTAGCTTCTGCCCCCTGCCAAAAAAAATTCTGAAAAAATGATGAAAGTCATGTATGGCAGAATGCATGGGCTCTGGCGGGGTGGGGGGCAAGGAAGGGAGAATGGGACTAAATTTGACTAAGAAATGTAGCATGAAATGCATAAAAGTTCAATTAAAAAATGGTAATCAAGACCTAGAGAGATGGCCCAATGGTAAAGAACACTTGCTGAACAACCATGGGAACCTGAATTCTGATCCCAGAATTTATGTAACAAGTCAGGGATGGTGTCACTTAAATCTAAAACCCCAGCAAGTGTGAGGGGCAGAAAAAGGGAGGATTGCTGGGGTTTGTTAGCTCCCAGCCTAGCTCCAGGTTTCCTGTCTCAAAGCAATAAGGTAGAGAGTGACAGAGGAAGAACATAGAATGCCTTCCTCTGGCCTCTCCACAAACACAGGTGTGCGTACCTGCACCACACATATACTAAATACATAAAACAAAAAGTAAACTGAGGACGATGGAGATTGAGTGTTCATTTGTAATTTTAAATATTACAAAATGTTTTAATAATGCAAAGAAATCTAAGCCAATAAGATGGCCCAATAGGTAAAGGTGCCTGCTGCCAGGCCTGACAACCTGAGTTCAATCCCTGGACTCAACATGGTAGAAGGTAAGAATCGACTTCTGAAAATTGTCCTCCAAGCTCCACATTTCAGATGCCATATGCACACACCTCTCCCCCATAAAATAAGTAAGTGCAATTAAATGAGAAAAAGAAACAAAGAAATGCTTATAAGGCTGGGAACCGACTGAAACTGCACAACATGGGTGCACAAACCTACATGCAGACAGTACATACACATAAAAAATAAATTGAAAAAAAAACTTTTTTGAATAAAGTCACTGTTTATATATATAATCATCAATTGCTGCTAAAACTCTAGGTTAAAGGGTTATGGAGAACTGTTCATTAGAAGAATGAAGATGATCCCAACTGAAACCATGAATTTATTTGAACACCACTAAAGAAATCTCATGAAGAAATGAACCAGGACATAAGCAGGTTCCTAGAAAAATGCCCTGGCCTAAAAGTTCTCAGCATGGGGGCTGGAGAGATAGCCTAGCGGTTAAGAGCACCAACTGCTCTTGCAGAAGACCTGGGTTCGATCTCTAGCACCCACATGGCAGCTAAGAACCGTCTGTAACTCCAATTCCAGGAGAACTCCAGTTCCAGGGGAATCCAAGACCCTCTTCTGACCTCCACGGCATTGCACGACACAGGTGCACAAACCTGCATGCAGACAGTACATTCATACACATACAAAAATAAAATTTAAAAAAAAGTTCTCAGCATGGAGTCACACAGCTCTCACTATATTAAGAACCAATCTGTAAGTACAAGAACCAGAGGAACACAATAAATAATACGTGTAAAGCAATGAGTCACATCTAGTATTGAGAACAGATTATGGACAAATCATTCTATTTCACTAACAAATCAATGACATAGATAAAAGGGGTAGAGAAACTGAAACAGAAATGATCTGAGGCATGTAACAGCTGAATATAATCTGGAAACCTTACTTGAATTCTGATTTTTTATTTTTTAATCAAGTTTAGGGGCTGGAGAGATGGCTCAGCAGTTAAGAGCACTGGTTGCTCTTACTGAGGACCTAGGCTTGGTTACCAGCACCCACATCAAGCTTACAATAGGCTGTAACTCCAGTTTCAGGGGATCTGATGCCCATTTCAAGGGATCCAATGCCCTTTTCTGGCCTCAATAGACACTGCACATGGGTACACTTACACACATGCAGGCAGAACACTCATACACATAAAATAAAAATAAATAAATATTTTCGTTAGGTTCAATAAGACAATCTAAGCAAAACTCAAATAATATGAGTTATGAACCATTAAAGAACATTACGGAATTGGTGCTAATCTTGTGAATGTTGATAGCAATGTTGTCATTGTATTTAAGAGAAAACATCATTCTGAGTTGTGAGCTTGCTTTGATTCTTTTTTTTTTAAAAAAGGAAAACATCATTACTTATTAGCTAACAAAATAATTTTTAAAGTCATAGATAAATGGAAGCTAGTACAATGTTGATAAGATAGTTTGTGTTGAAATTAAGTTCACATATTGTACTCCTTATTTATGCTGCGTTTTAAATTTCCCATAGCAAAATGCTTTGAAGACTAAAGAAAATGGGGCAGCTAGATGGCTAGGGGCAGAGGTACTTGCCACCAAGCTTGAGGACCTGGGCTCAAGGGCTACACAAGATGGAAGAAAAGAATGGACTCCTGCAAGGTGTCCCTTGACCTCCACATGCATACCTTGGCATGCTCATGCACACATATATATGCTTACATACATACATAAATGTAATTTTTAAAATAATAAAATGGGAAAAATAAGTTAACTAGCTAAGATTGTAATAGTCAGTTAAAAATTATAACCATGTAGCACTCCTTTTTAAACTTCATTTTTATAGGTTTGAGTGTTTTGACTAGACATATTTAAGTGTACTTATGTGTGCAATGCCTATGGAGGCCAGGAGGAGGTGCTGGATCCCCTGGAACTGGAATTGACAGCCGCCATGTGTGGGTACTAGAAATCAAACCTGGGTCCTCTACAAGAGCAGCCAATGCTCTTCTTAAACCACTGAGTGGAGAGATCGCCTAGCGGTTGGGGGTGCCGACCACTCTTGCAGAGGACCCAGGTTCGATCCCCAGCACCCACATGGCGGCTGAAACCGTCTGAAACTCCAATTCCAGGAGAACTCCAGCTCCAGGAGAGTCTGACACCCTCTTCTGACCTCTGCGGCGTTGCACGACACGGGTGCACGGACCTGCATGCAGACAGTACACTCATACACATACAAAAATAAATAAAATTAAAAAAAAAAGAGTCATCTGTCCAGCTCCCATATATCACTTCTAACCTGTATGAATAAAGACTTCTTTAATGGTATGCAATGAAAGCAAAATGGGGCACTTGAGATTATCATTTTTATTCACAATCACTCATTTTAAATGCTACTTATTATCATAACCTCATGGTTCAAACTAATTTTCTAAGATGATTATGCCATATATTAAAATTTTAAAAGCCTTTATTTTGAATAACAAAACATCTTTTATCTGACATTCTCAATGAGGTATCTTGGGGCAGAGGGCAGATATTGAACAGTTAAGAAAAGGTCTGAGCACTCAAGAGGCAGAGGCAGGCAGATTTCCGTGGGTTCAAGACCAGCCTAGTCTACATATCGAGTCCCTAACAAAAGAAAAGACAGGAAGATAGGAAGGGAAGGATAGAAGGAGGAAGGAAAGGAGGGAAGGAGGAAGGGAAGGAGGGAAGGAGGAAGGTAGGAAATGAGGAAGGGAAGAAGGGAAGAAAGGAAGATAGGAAGGAAGGAAGACAGACAGTTGGGAAGACAGGAAAGAAGAAAAGGCTTGACATTTCTGTGCCTTACACCTTCACTTTCATATTAACTCTTTCAGTTTTGCTTTGTTGTTTTGGTCTTGATTTTGTTTGGTTGGTTGACTGGTTGGTTGGTTTACTTGGTTTAGTTGAGACAGGGTCTCCTGTAGCTCAGGTTACCCTTGAACTTAACATGTAGCCTGGGATGACCCTGAACTTTTGATTCTCTTGCCTCTATTTCCTGCGTCCCCACTTATGTAATTCTCTGGTCATTACCTAGGGTTTCATGTATGCCAGGCAACCACTCTATCAACTGAATGACGTCCCCAACCATCAGCTTTGTTTTGTTTTGTTTTGTTTTGTTTTGTTTTGTTTTGTTTTGGTTTGGTTTGGTTTGGTTTGGTTTTTGGTCTTTTTGAGACAGGGTCTCCCTATAGCTCTGGCTGTCCTGGAACTCACTCTATAGACCAGGCTGGCCTTGAACTCACAGAGATCCACCTGCCTCTGCCTCCTAAGTGCTAGGATCAAAGGCATGTGCCACCATGCCCAGCTTGCTTTGTTTTTTGGTTTTATTTTTTTTGGTTTGGTTTGCTTTTTACAGTGTATAGGACCAAACCACAGCCTTACACATTATAAGCAAGTGCTCTACCACTAATCCACAATTCTAGCCTTCAGCTTTGCTACAAACATAATTTGATATAAAACTTTTAAAGTGAAGAAGTTGCTGTTAGGGAGATGGCTCAAAGGTTAAGGCATGCACTACTCTTGCAGAGGATCCAAGTTTAATTCCCAGCACCCAGGCAAGTGACTCACAACCATCTGTAACTATAGCTTCTGGGAATCTAGCACCATCTTCTGGCCTCCATGGGACTCTAACACTAGAACCATATAAGAGACTCTTACAGATTATCAAGTCCTGCTTCTGGCTTGAGATGGAGGCCCAAGCCCCCTCTGGACCACAGCTTCTGTGTGCTGACCCTGAGGAAATTCTTCCCAGATTTCACCACAGTGATGCTGGTCTCTTGTTACTTGTAGCTGATTTTTCAGCACCAGCTAACCAGCATCGATTGTCCCAGTAAAACTAAGGTTTCAGATCAGGTTCCGGTCTCTTGTCACTTACAGCTGATTCTTCAGCCCCAAATGACCAGAACCCACAGATTCTCAATTCAAAAATAGCCCTATGAGCTCTACTTCCCTTTGAAGCTTCACAAGCCAGAGGCCTCCATCGTCTACAGCTCTTTCAGCATAACTGTTCCAAGTTCCACAAACTCTAAGCACTCAATAACTTTTCCAGCCCAAAGTTCCAAATGCAGTCCTCCCAAAACACTAACATCAGGGAAATCACAGCAATAGTCCACTCTCTGGTACCAATTTCTGTTCTAGTTCCTCTTCAATTCCTTTGAAAAAATACTCTTACCAATACCAAGTTGAGGAGGAAAGATTTCATCATGTACGGAGCCCAAGATAGGAACTCAGGGCAGGACCCGTGAGGCAGGAGCTGGAGCACAGGCCATGGAGGAACACTGTTTACTGGCTTGCTCCCCTGCCTATGCTCGGTCTACTTTCTTATACAGCACACAACAACCTGCCCAGGGGTGGCACAGCCCACAGTGGGCTGGGCCCTCCCACATCTCTCAGGAATCAAGAAAATACCCTCACAGACATGGCCACAGGCCAGTCCAATGGAGGTAATTCCCCACTTGAGGCTAGCTCAACCCAGGAGTGTCAAGTTGACACTAAAGCTATCCAGCACATTGCCCTTCTAGATTACAATCTTAGTGGATGGAAGGCAAATTACACAGCACTTTGAATGAATACCATGTTTAAATGCAATCCAGACCAAGAGAAAAGATATATTAGGGAAAGTTTCCAATTTTATAGGATGATCAAGGAAAAGCTCCCTAAACTGACATTTAGAGCAGGTTCAAAGTCTTGTAAGAAAATTTCAGACAGAAAAAAAAAAAAAGCAGGGCAAAAACTATGGTGAGCACATGCTTTGATTGAATGAGGAGCAGCAAGGCTAATTTGAAAATAATTGACTGTGGTAGAGAGCAACTGGAAATGAAGGCAAAGTGACCAAAACTGGGTCAGGTCATGGCAAGCCTCCCAGGCAACTACAAAGACACACTCTGGCCTTTTTCTTTGGGTAGCAATGTGAAGGCATTAAGGGATTTAGGGCAAAAGAGAGAGGAGATCTAACTCATGTTTAAAAAGAAAAATCACTCTGGCTGTTGTGCTGACAGTTATTATATGCATAAAGAAAAAAAAGACATTAATTAGAAAGCTAAACCATGCACGGTCTATAATCTCAGCACTTGGGAGGCAACAGCAGGTACTGAGTTCAAAGCCAGCCTGGGGTAGGCAGCAAGACTTTGTTAAAAAAAAAAAAAGTCGGGGGGGGGCGCACACTCAGAAGTTAAGCGTACACACTGCTCATTCAAAGGACCCAAGCTCAGTTCCCAGTATCCACATCAGGTGGCTCACAACACCGTTAACTCCAGATCCGGGGGATCTGATGCCTTGGTCCTCTGAGGGCACTCACTTCACCCATGCATAAACATAAACAAACATAAACACGCACACACACACACACACTTTTTAAAAATCAATTTTAAAATAAGAACAAAAGCTATGGTTGGTTGAGAGTATAGTTCAGTGGTATTTTTCCCTAACATTCAAGAGGTCCTGGATTCCTTCGGAAAAAAAAAAAAAAATGGAGGAGAGTAGAGGGAAGGGAGGAGGAGGGGAAGGGAGAGCAGTGGTCTCAAATGGCTTTCAATCCCTGTTACAAACCCCTTTACAAAATGACTGACAAAAAAAAAAGTAGACTAATTATCAATCTCTATGCACTAAATTTAGTTACTACCAGGATACCACTATTAGTTTAAAGACTGGATAATATGATGGAGGAGTATAAGGTACTATAAATGAGCACTCCAGTAAACAGGTCAGGAAGACTGCTTTTTAATGGAAAATGAGTCCAAAAAGGAGCAATAAGGAGACAGGAAATCTAGAAATGTGATCTTTGATAAGTGAGGAAAGTATGTTATGAGAGAATGATTTAATATCTCAAAAAAAAAATGCTGACAGGTCCACTATAAGATGAGCATTCCGAGCTTTGGGGCTAAGGAGGCAGATCAGTGGGAGTGTGTCAAACATGTTTGAAGTCCTAGGTTTAACACCCAGCAGAGAGAGGAAGACAGACAGACAGACACAGAAAAAAAAGAGATTAAAAAGAATTTTGGGCTTATCAAGACAAAAAAATCATTAGTGATTTTAAGAAGCTTGATTAAAGTGGGTGAATTTCTAGAGATAAAAAAATCCAGGGCTGGAGAGATGGCCTAGTGGTTAAGAGCGCCGACCGCTCTTGCAGAGGACCCGGGTTCGATCCCCAGCACCCACATGGCGGCCGAGAGCCGTTTGAAACTCCAATTCCAGGAGAACTCCAGTTCCAGGGGCATCCAATACCCTCTTCTGTCCTCCGCGGCATTGCACGACACGGGTGCACAAGCTTGTATGCAGACAGTTCATTCATACTCATACAGAAATAAATAAAATTAACTTTAAAAAATTTAAAAAAAAATCCAAGTCTGGGAAGTTTTTAAAAAGCACTCTAATAACTAAACTGATAGAATTCTCAAACTAAAAAAGTATAATTCTATTTTAGAATGTAAATTCCCAATTCTCTATTTCTACTATTTGAGTATTACTGACAAAACTGTACAACCAAACTTCAACAGGAATGTGAAATTTGTCACTGTCGCTGTAGTGTGAGTCTGGCATTCATTCCCTTTCCAAATTCTTCAACCTATACAAAGTTTTTCAATGGAAACATATTATTTTTTAAAGAAAATAATGCTAATAAATAAAATTTTTTTAAAGAAATATTCCAGCGGGGTGGGGAGATGGCTAAGAGTGTTGCTGTTCAAGCGTGAGGACCTACTTTGAAGCCCCAGAGCAGCTGGACATGCTTGTCGTCCTCTGCTGGAGGCTGAGACAACTGGATCCTGGGGTTTCCTGGCTAGCCCATCAGCATTGCTGAAACAGCAAGCCACCAGTTCAGTGAGGCAGAAAGCAGTCAATAGAGGAATATGCTCAACATCCTACTCTGGCCTCCACGTGTGCACACATGGGCCTGTGTACTTGCACTCTCATATGTATGCTCCACATACACATCATGCACAACACATACACACATAAATACAAATAATAATAAGCAATCTTTTAAAGGGCCAAGGAGACAGCTCAGAGGGTAAAGTTGCTGCACAAGCGTGATCACCAGAGTTTGATTTCTGATGATTGAAGTTCGATCCCTGAAATCCACATAAAAACAGATACAGTAGCATGCATCTGTAATCCCAGGACTCCTAGAGTGAGATGGGTGGCAGAAACAACATAAGTCAGAAGCTTGAAGGCGAGCTAGCCTGGTGTACCAAGCACAGAAACAATGACATGAGACCCTGCCTCAATAAGAGGGAAGAATGGACTCCCAAAAGTTGTTCTTTGATCTCCACATGCATCCTACAGCCCCCACCCAAACACACCACATAAAATAACAATAACAATTTTAAAATAGTAAGTTTAAAAAGTATGCCAGCATTCATACCAGGCATGGTGGCACATGCCTTTAATCCCAGCACTCAGGAGGCAGAGGTAGGCAGATCTCTGTGAGTTCAAGGCCAGCCTGGTCTACGTAGCGAACTCCAGGCCAGCTGGGACTAAAGGGAAACCCTGTATCAAAAATACCAAGAAAAAAAAAAAAGCCAGCATTCAAGAGGCTGAGGCAGGAGGACTACAATGAATCAGAGATCAGCCAGAACTATATAGCAAAGCCCTGTCTCAAAAAAAACTAAACAAACTTGGGGCTGAGGAGATAGCTAAGCAGTTAAGAGCACTGGCTGTTCTTGCAGAGGACCCGGGTTTGAATCCCAGCACCCACATGGCAGCTAACAACCATCTGTAACCTTGGGTCCAGGGAATTCAACACTCTCTTCCGATCTCCTCAGGCATTAAAGAACATGGATGTGTTTACATACATGCAGGCAATACACTCATACACATAAATAAAAATAATAAAATATTTTTTAAAACTAAACCAACAAGGGGTGGAGAGATGGCCTAGCGGTTAAGAGGGCTACCGCTCTTACAGAGGACCCGGGTTCAATCCCCAGCACCCACGTGGTGGCCGAGAACCGTCTGAAACTCCAATTCCAGGAGAACTCCAGTTCCAGGGGAATCCGATACTCTCTTCTGACCTCCTCGGCACTGCACAACACGGGTACACAAACCTGCATGCAGACAGTACATTCATACACATACAGACAGTACATTCATACACATACAGAAATAAAAATAAAAATTGTTTTTTAAATTAAAAAAAAAACTAAACAAACAGGAACAAAGAGATGGTAAAGGCATTTGCATCAAGACTGATGACCTGAGTTGACTCCCTGGGAGGAGAGCAGACTCCAGCATCTGTCCTCTGACCTTCACGCATGCACCCTGGTGCATTCACGCATATACACAATTAATTCAATGTAATTTTTAAGCCAAATAAATACATAAAGCAGGTTTAAAAGAATAGAAGGTAAACAACTGGGCAAATGAATATAGTTTTTACCCTAAAATATCATGTTTTAACTTAAAAACTGTGCTACTTGTTCTGCTGCTATAACATAAAAAATAGTGATATATCCCAGTACTTCGGAGGCAGAGGCAGGCGAATCTCTGTGAGTTGAAGGCTAGCCTGGTCTACATAGTGAGCTCCAAGACAGCTGGCACTAGAGGGAGACCCTGTCTCAAAAAGACCAAAAAAAAAATGATGTAATGGGTTGAAGGTTGGCTAGAGAAGTTTCATCAAAATCTAAAATCCATGGGAATTTTAAAGCTCAATATACCAATATACTTCCACAAAGTACTGCCACCCTAAATCCAGATTGGGGGAGGGGGCTATGCACATGAACAAGAATGCATGCATGTGTCTGCACATGAGTATGGAAACCACAGGAGTTTGTTTGTTTGTTTGTTTGCTTGGTGTTTTTGAGAAGGGTCTCCCTGTAGCTGGCCTGGAACTCGCTCTGTAGACCAGGCTGGCCTTGAACTCACAGAGATCCACCTGCCTCTGCCTCCTAAGTGCCACCACCCCAGCAAGACCACAGGTTTTGATGGGTTTTGATTTTTTGAGACAGGGTCCCTGTGGCCCCAGCTGGCCTGGAACTTGATATGTAGACCAAGCTGGCCTAGATCTCATAGAGATCCACCTGCCTCTGCCTCTGCCTCTGCCTCTGCCCCTTGAGTACTGGGATTAAAGGCGTGCACCACCATGCCTAGCTTCTGTATTATATTTTTGACAGAGGGTCTCTCACTGGAGCTCAACAATTTGGCACAGCACCACACTCAGCCTTCCCATGAGTGCTGGAGACTGTGCCTCAGGCCTTCATACTTCCTCATCAGGTACTTTTTTTTTTTTACATGTGTATGAATGTACTGTCTGCATGTAGGTTTGTGCACCCATGTCATGCAATGCCACAGAGGTCAGAAGAGGGTGTCGGATTCCCCTGGAACTGTAGTTCTCCTGGAATTGGAGTTACAGATGGTTCTTAGCTGCCATGTGGGTGCTGGGGATCAAACCCGGGTCCTCCGCAAGAGCAGTCGGTGCTCTTAACCGCTAGGCTATCTCTCCAGCCCCCCTCATCAGGTACTTTACATACTGAGCCAGTCCCTTGAATCTTTTTTTTTTTTTTGAGACAGGGTTCTTCAGGTAATCCCAGCTGGCCTACTTCTGCCTCCTGAGTGCTGGAATTAAAGGAGTGCCCCACATCACACAGCATAGCACCCTAAAATCTTAAATTCTAATACAGACACCTCCTTATTGAGATTCTATATATCTCACTGTCACTGTCCAGCCTTTGGAGGGCACTTTATGGTACTTTAAGCCTGGAGGGGGGGAAAAATCAAAATTCAAAGTTTGTACTGAATGAGTACTGCTTTCACACTGTTGAGAAATCCCGAATTGAATTATTAATTATTGTAAGTTGAGGATCATCTGTATTCCCCTCACAAAATATTCTCTTTTTTTAGCTCTCTTACACCTACAAACACTTGTATGTTTATTTCATACTGACTTTTTATTCACTGTGTGATGTTTGTATGTGCACACACACATACCATGGGATACATGTAGGGGTCATAGGACTTTTTGGAAGTCAGTTCTTTCCTTTCACTGTGGGGCCCCTGGAGGAACTCGGGGTATTGTCAGGTTCGTGTGGCAAGTGCTTTTACCCCTGAGCCATCTCACTGGCTCCATACCAACTTTTAATTACTTATACTTTCACGCTCTTTCACGCTTCATCACCACCATAGCCATCTAGTCTAAACCTCACATTCCATTACTTTGGCCATTACCCTGCCAATGTCTTTAATTCTCTTTTAATGGATTCTTGCTCTTATCTTTTTCTTTGGCATGTGTGTATGTGTGTGTGGTGTGCATGTATGTGTTTACATGTATAGGTGTGGGTATGTGTCTATGTGTATGCATATACATGGAGACCTGAAGTTGACATCAAGTGTTTCCTTGCTCACTCTCCACTTTATTCACTGAGGCGTGGTTTCTCACTGAACACAAAGCTGGTCAATTCTGGCTAGTTAAGATAGTTAGCTTGCCCCAGGATATCCTGTCTCTGTTTCCAGAGTGTTGAAATTACAAGAGCCCACCTGCTAAACATTATGAGTGCTGGAGCATAGCAAGTACTTTATCCACCAAGCTATTTCCCCAGCCTTTAAATGCTTTCTTGATGTAAAAGTGTCAAATTACAGTAAGTTTATTGGGCTATAACCTCTTCCTTAGTTATGGAATATCTGTATAGTCAAAGTATGTGGGAAATCCAGCTTGAATTGCGGGCTGGATTTCCAACTAGTACAGCATGGCCAAGAGTCTCCAAGGAGGAGCAAGCAGCGTGACCTGGGCGCTGCGATGCTGGGTGGAGCAAGGTGTGCAGAGGGGCGGAGTTGGAGGGGCTCATGATTGGTCCTGGGAACTGACGTCATTTAGTTTGTAAAAGCAAGCTGTGGCAACCAGTAAATCAAATTCCGATTAACATCATCTCGGAGTTCCCGGCCGATATTTTTATTAATTATTGCGCACGTACAGGCTAAGGAAAGCCTGAGTTTCGTTCGGGTGGCCAGTGGGTTGGAAAGAGGTTCCCTCTGAGGACCACCAACCTGGGTAACTGGCTTTGTGAGTGAAAATCCTGTCCCGGCTCTGGGCAGGTGGGAAGTCATGGCCAAGAGTGGAACATGTGTCTTGTGGGCCCAGGCTAAGAGCCTAAATTGGAGTTACCGCTTAGGTTGGGCTGCAGGAAGTAGCCAGCTGGTCTCTGCGCCAAGGGGCCAGCTCTCCACAGTGTCCGCAAAGTGGGCGGTGTGTCCCCATTCCCCTTAGCAGGGCTGCGTGGTCCCTGCTTGGCATAAAAAGAGAAGCTTCCTACAAAAGTAGTCAGGGGGCAGGAGACACAGCTCAGGAATTAAGAGTCCATGCTCTTGCAGAGAACCTGGGTTGAGTTCCCAGCACTCATATCAGGGAGCTCATAACTATTTGTGACCCCATCTACAAAGGGATCTGACACGTCTGGCTTCCGCAGTCACCAGCATTCACAGGCACATACTGCCCCCCCACACACACACATGCACGCACACATATGCAAACACACACAATTAAAAATAAAACCTAAAAATAAAAAAGTACTCTAGCTACTGGGTTCGATCCCAAATACAGCATAAACCTGGGAGGGTGGGCACATGCCTATAATTCCAATTCCAGCATTGGGTTGGTTGAAAAAGGAGAATCAGAAGTTCAACATCAACCCTCTGCTACATAAATAAATAAATAAATAAATAAATAAATAAATAAATAAATAATAAGCAAATAGATACATATATACTTAGGCTGAAAGAAAGAAAATATAAATTAGCAAAATTTTAAAAACCACAAACGCCATTTTACTACTTTCAGTGTGACTTAGAGTACATTAAAAAATTATGAGACTATACTTTAAAATGTTTTAATCGCTTGAAAATGGATGGAATCTTCTGCATCATTGAAAAGTTTCCTGTTTGGGGGCTGGAGAGATAGCCTAGCAGTTAAGAGCACCGACTGCTCTTGCAGAAGACCCGGGTTCGATCCCCAGCACCACATGGCAGCTAAAAACCATCTGTAACTCCAATTCCAGGAGAACTCCAGTACCAGGGGAACCCGAGACCCTCTTCTGACCTCCGCGGCATTGCACGACACGGGTGCACAAACCTACATGCAGACAGTACATTCACACACATACAAAAATAAATAAAATTTAAAAAAAGAAAAGTTTCTTGTTTGAAATAATTTAAATAGAGGAAACTGACAAACATCACTTCTCCTATTAGCTCAGGAAATTTTTTTGGTAATAATGGAAATGGCACACAAAGTGCTATCCAATTTATTATTATTTATGAACCCAGATTTATAGTATGTAGTATATTTCATTATACTAAACAGCTATAGAGTTTTTGTTGTTGTTGTTGTTGTTGGGTTTTTTGGGGGCGGTGTTTTTTTTTTTGTCTTTTCAAGACAAGGTCTCCCTGTAGCCCCAGCTGTCCTGGAACTCACTCTGTAGACCAGGCTAGCCTTGAACTCACAAAGATCCGCCTGTCTCTGCCTCCCAAGTGCTAAGATTAAAGGCGTGCGCCACCACGCCTGGCCAGCTATAGAGTTTTTTAAAATAATACTATACTCACGAATCTAAACCCCTAATAATGATATTAATTCAACCAATGGTTTATGGACAACGTCCAAACATATCATGAGGCTGTGAATATCAGTCAAATTACCTTAAAAATTATTTTACACCTAGAAAAACTTTTAAGTTCCATGTAGGAAACTGTTTTAGCTCTATAAGTATTTTTTCCTCAAAGTAACAATTTATTTACTTTTTGGTTATCAGGCCTCAATTAGAGTCATAAAGCAATTAAAACCCATCAAATACTAATGATACAATAAATGTCAAAAAATAGACATGATATTGACAAGAAAAGGAATGATAACTATTAATAAGATTAACAGTGTAACTAAAGCAGATTTTTAGCTATCAGTAATTACCAAAGGAAGTCAAATGATTTACAAACAGGATCTTAATATGGAACAATTAAAAGTTCATGATTAGTATACTTTAAAATTTAGATGAGTCATGGTGCCTTCTTTACAGGAATTGGATGTCAATCAAAATCGTAACCATGCACTTTGCTAGTCAAAAGTGAATGTGTACAGAATCAGTTGTCATTGAAACAGTAAAATAAATAAATGCATACTGTGTTTTTAATATAGTTGATTAGCAACTGCTAGCACAGTTCAGGTAATATGCTGTACATTTTTCCCTGAACATTTCAAAATTACAGAACAACACTTGTAACTGCATCCCCTCGCTTTTCACACAGGAAGCCAATCTGTGGTTCTTAGGGGTAAAATTAATAGGATTATCCCTTGGGGCTACCGTAATTTAAAGCTTATTAAAAGGCATAATGAAAATGTAAATAAAGTCCTAAAGAGCTCCATCTTTTGCACCTAAATCTAGAACCTGAAAATGAACCATCAATAAAAAAAAAAAAAAATTCCACCTGAAATCTTGTCAACTCAGAAGAGGCATATAAACTGAAGAAAGAAGGTTGGGGGGAGTGTCTATTTTTGCATATGATATAACCCTGACCATCAAGAAATTCATCAAAAAAAAGTTTCCAATGACTGCATAACTAGCAAGGTGACTAGGACCCAAACCGGGAAGCCAGGGCGCCAACTCTCCGGGAGTAAGTGCTCCAGGACTGCAGATACCTGCAAATGCCCTCCTGGCTGCTAGGCATTTTGAAACGTAAGGATAAACTATCTTCAGAGCCAGACACCTGGGTCAGAAAACAGGCTCTGCTCCCCGTAACGCCTCTGTGTTAGTCCCAGGGAACGAGGACAGCCACCGCAGACCAGGCAGGCCACCGGAATCTCGTGCACTACCCAGACCAGGCACCGGGTGAAGGAAAAGGACAACTGCGACTTCCCCGGGAAGCGAACCCCACCACGGCCAGCTGCCCGGCGCCGGGAGCTCGAGAGCTTCCACAGGCCGGGTACTCCAGAAGCTGGAGCGCACATCCGCTGGGACGCGGCAGGCGGCATGGTCCTGCGCCCTGCCCGCCGCCCTGCAAGCGCGTGGCCCTGCCCGCCGCCCCGCCAAGGAGCCATCCAGCAGGATCTTCCGGCTCGGCTTGCTCGGCCCCAGGGACCACGGCTGCAGTGCCCGCGACGCGACGGCCTCCACCCGGCAGAGGCTGCCCACAGCCCGCCGATCGCCCAACAGGCCGAACTGCTTACCTCACTTCAGCCTCAGTCGGCAGCAGCTAGCGACGTGACCAGTCCCACCGCCTCCACCACCCTGGGGCGTGGCCTTCCGAATACAGCCAATCAACTGCGAGCTTCTGTCAGAGGCTCCCGCCCTGCTGGTGCGCACGCGCATCCAGGCGCTGGTGGTGCACTGCGGTTGCAGGGCTTGCGGAGGGAGCAAATCCCACAGGGTGTGGCTGAGCTGAGCGCAGGTGCTGTTGTACCCCTAGCTTTCCCAAGGGAAGGCAGTCAAAGGAGCCAGCCTGTCCATGCAGCCGGCTGGGTGATCCTGTTGGAAACCTGCCCCAGGGCAGCTTGGGGCGTTGCAAAGCAGCTTCTAACATTTTGGAGATTTGGGTTTTTTTTAATTGTTATTTTATTTATTTATTTATTTATTTATTTATTTATTTATTTATTTGTATGAGTGTATTGTCTGCATGTAGGTTGCAAAGCAGCTTCTAACATTTTGGAGATTTGGGGTTTTTTTAATTTTTATTGTATTTACTTTTTTTTTTTTTTTTTTGTATGAGTGTACTGTCTGCATGTAGGTTTGTGCACCCGTGTCGTGCGATGCCGCGGAGGTCAGAAGAGGGTGTCGGATTCCCCCGGAACTGGAGTTCTCCTGGAATTGGAGTTACAGACAGTTCTCAGCCACCATGTGGGTGCTGGCGATCGAACCCGGGTCCTCTGCAAGAGCAGTCGGCGCTCTTAACCGCTAGGCCATCTCTCCAGCCCCTTGGAGATTTTGTTAACCCGAGAGGAAAATAACTATCCATAACACCAAAGGTTCAAATGTAAAACAGAGCCGATTTGGTCCTTGTAACTGCTCAGTGACTTCAGCGCTAGTTCTTCCAGCTCCACAGTCAAGGCACAGGAGTTTCTGCTTATTTGTTCTAGGAACTGGCTTAAGGAACTTTACCATGAGTGTTATCTAATATTTATTATAAACAAGCATTTTCTTCCAGGAAGTGAGGAGGATGGTCCCACATGAGAAGTCTGTGACACCTGGCTCAATGGGGCAGAAGCTGAAACAAACTGTAGGAAAAAAGTACTGGGGTTACAAAGAAGTGGACCTGTGGGTGTGAGTGACAGATACGGGAATTATGTGTGAAGTTAAGTTGCTTCTACCCTGGGGAACAAATATCCAGATCATACCAGATAGGTACCCTACATTTAGTTTTGAGACAGGATTGAAGAATTTAGGCTGCTAAACACAGAACTGACTTAACTGCTTGCTTCAGGCCTTGCACTAGGCTGGAAGTACAGGGGCTCGTTCCTGCTCTTAGGGTCAACTCCTTCCAAAGAGGAGCTGCAGTTCAGCAGGGAACATTTTATCTTATAATCTATTTGTGCTAGTCATAGGAAACACCAAGATAAAAGGCACAATCCAGAACCTCTGGAAACCAACTTAACCTGGAGACCAACTCAGCAGCCACCACATTAACAAGACCAGTGATAGACATTTTAGATCCAGAAAGAGTTGCAGAAAGACCTGAACACTGATAAGGCTTCTTTCACTAGCATTAGGCTGAATGTGAATTTCATGTACTGGGCTAGTACATCCATAGAGCAAATGTATTCAAAGTCAAACATTTTCCAGAGATTGTGCTGGGCACACTAGCACATGGGATCTCACTATGGAGCCCAGGCTCAAACTTGCAATTCTCCTGCCTCATCCTCCCAGGTGTGGTGTGGGGCTAAAGGAAGGACAAATTAACATTTATTCTGGTAGCATAAAGAGGGTAGCATACATTTCATATGAGCTTTAGTGGAAATATCAATTAAAGAATTAAAATATGGAGCCAGGTGTGGTGACACACAACTTTAATCCTAGCACCTGGCAGACAGAGACAGGTGAATCTCTATAAGTTCTGCAGAGTGAGTTCAATGCCAGCCAGGGCTAAATAGTGAGGCCCTGTCTCAAAATAAAAAAAAAAAAAGGGAATAAAAATAAAGTTTGCTTCAAATTTGTTTATTATTTTCTGGAGATAATGAATTATACATACAAATGACCTCTTTTCTTTTTAAATGTTGCATTGCATTTATTTATTGGGAGGAGGACATATGCACGCTATGGGGCACGTGGCATTGAACAAGTGTAGAGGTCCAAGGACCGCAACTTGGGAGAATGAGTTCTCTCCTATTCTGTGGGTCTTGGGGACTGTGCTGGTTTTGTCAACATGGGACAAACTACAGACCCCTGTAAGATAGGAACCTCAATTAGGGAATTTTCTAGATCAGATTGGCCAGTGGGCAGGTCTATGAGGCATTTTCTTTACTCTTGAGTGATGTGAGAGGGCCCAGCCCACTATGGGTGATGCCACACCTGGTAGATGGTCCTGATTTGTATAAGAAAACAGGCTGACTTGAGCCAGGCATGGTGGCACACGCCTTTAATCCTAGCACTTGGGAGGCAGAGGTAGGTGGATCTTTGTGAGTTCAAGGCCAGTCCTGGTTCCAGGACAGCCAGAGCTACAGGGAGACCCTGTCTCAAAAAGACCAAAAAAAAAAAAAAAAAAAAAAACAGGCTGACCACTGGCCAGAGGAGCAAGCCAGTAAGCAGCATTCCTCCATTCTTCCTTCTTCCTTACTTCATGGACCATGCTTCACTTCCTGCCTCCAGGTCCCTGCCTTGAGTTCCTGCCCTGGTGTTCTACTTTGCCTTCAATTACTGTGACAAAACTCTTTGACCAACACCAACTTGGGGAGTAAAGAGTTTATTCATCTTACATCTCCCAGATCATAGTTCATCACTAAGGGAGCCCAACATAGGAACTCAAGGCCTGGAGGCAGGAGCTGGAACACAGGCCATGAAGGAATGTTGTTTAGCAGCTCACTCCCCTGGCCCATGCTCAGCATGCTTTTTCTAATTGAATTTTTGTGTATTTCACACATAACATCTCGATCAGTTTTTTTTTTTTTTTTTTTTTTTTTAATATTTTCGAAACGGGGTCTCCCTATAGCCCCAGCTGTCCTGGAACTCGCTCTGTAGACCAGGCTGGGCTTGAGCTCACAAAGATCCGCCTGCCTCTGCCTCCAAATGCTAGGATTAAAGGCGTGCGCCACCATGCCTGGCTTCGATCAGTCTTAATAAATTTTATAACCTCCTTCTCCGTTGGGACCCTCCCACAACTCTCCCACTGGAATTCATACATTCTGTGATTTGTGTTAAGACCTATTATGCCAAATTAATTTCCCCGGCCATTTCTTGGTGCCAGTTCATCCACTGAGCTCTAGTCCACCTATCCAGAGTCCCTTGCTTTAAGAAGACAAGCTCTTCCTCACCCAACAGTAGTCAGCTGCCAATATCTCTTCAGCTAAGATTGGGTTCTGCTGCCCATTTACCCAGTTCCATGCTGGGTTTTGTCTGGTTGGGCTTACATGGGTCTTGTGCATGCTGACATCCTTACTGTTGGTTCATATGAGAACCATCCCAGGAGCTTGTAGGATTCCTTTAGCATATGGTCGTGCACCACCCCTCTGGCTCTTACAGTCTTTTCACCACCTCTTCTATAATGATTTCTGAGCCCTGAGTGAGTGAAGTTTAATAGGAGACCTATCCAAGGACCCACACTCTGCAGACTCCCAAACTCCTGGCCCCCCATTGCATGAGGGAGCTTTATTAATGAGAGTTAAGAGATTAGTGTTCTCTTGGCCTGTTGCTCTAGATGTTGGATGAAACTTCAATGTAGAAGTTGCACTATAGATGTGCTGGTTAGGCTTGAGCCATTCAGACATGTCTGTGTCTGTGTGTGTGTGACCAGCTGTGGTGCTCAGTAATAGTCTTCATCTGGTGCAAAAGCTTCTTTGATGAGTGTTTGGAATATTTGTCTGTAAATATAAGGATATACATTTTGCACTTAGTAAGAAGTTACATTAGCCTAGGGATGTTACAGTACCACATATGAGTTTCCTTGAATTCAGTGGGCTTTAAGTCTAATTAATTAGCCATTGGTTGTCTCCAAGATAAAAATGCCACTACTACATCAATGCTGTGCCAGTCATTGATGTAGATATTTGGTCTTAAAGCTGGTTTTGGAACATCAATTGCTGTTCTCTCTTAGCAGCTTATGCTCTCATAGCCTTCAGAGGAAGTGGCATCCAGATCAGTTCCAGTTCCATTGCTCCAAATCCAGTTCTGAAGTATGTTCTGTCTTCAGCAGTACAGTCTTACCATCATGTTCTGGGAGGAAATCAAGGGCTGTGGCAATAGCCTGTGTAATTTTGGGAGTCTCTTAGACTGCCCTGGCCAACAACTCAAAGGAAGGTTTCTCCTGTCTGGCACTATTTCTTGTTATGTAGCCTTCAGCTATGCACATGTTCTCATGTAGAGATATTGTATGTGTAATTTGTCATTTGGTTATTAGACTAACACGATTCTCTCAGGTTTTTTATACTAACTAGGCTTATTTATCTCTCCTTTCTCCCCTTTCCTGTCTAATCCTCCCTCCATGTGTTCTCCATTTGAAGTGTCCCCATTTTTCCCATTTCACCCTTGAAAATACCATTCTTCTATGGTCCCACCTCTCCTGAGCTCCTTCTTTCCCTTTATCCCCAAATTTCCTTCTATGATCCTTGCTCTCCCCTCCAATTTAAATATGCTCATTTTATCCATTTCTCCCTTAAGAACACCTATTTACTACTAGTCTTCTCTCTCAGGTTCCCTCTTTCTCTTTACCTCCCTGGTTCCCATCCATTTTCCTGGTACCTGCAGTAGTATCAGGATAGATATACTCACATATAGGGATTTGCTGCTAGAATCCACAAATGAGGGAGAACATATATCATTTGTTTTTCTGAGTCTGTGTTACTTCACTTAGCATAACAGTTTCCAGTTCCATCCATTTACCTGTGAATTTCATGATGCTGTCTTTCTTTACATATGAGTAGAACTCCATTGTGTAAATGTACCACATTTTCATTATCCACTGGTCAGTTGAGGGACACTTAGGTTGCTTCCATCTCTTAGCTATTGTGAAAAGAGCAGCAACAAACATGGATGTGCAAATATTTCTGCAGTAGCATGAATCCTTTAGGTATATGCCTAGAAGTGGTATAACTGGATAAAATGATAAGTTCATTTTTAGTTTTGTAAGAGTTTTCCACACTGCTTTCCATAGGGGTTGCAAGAGCTTGGAATCCCACCAGCAGTGAATGATCTTAGAAAGATAAGTGTCTAGTTTTCATTCTTCTACAGGCAGTGATCCAGTTTTGCCAGCACCATTTGCTGAAGATACTGTCTTTCCTCCTGTGTGTGTTCTTTGCACCTTTGTCAAATATCAGGTGGCTGAAATTGCATGTACTCGTGTGGGTATTTACTTATTTTCCATTTTTGTGTCAATACCATGCTGTTTTATGATTATAGCTCTGTATTATAGTTTGAGATCTTATATACTAATCTCCCCTGCATTGTTCTTTGTGCTCAGGATTGCCATGGCTATCTGGGGTCCTTTGCTCTTTCAAATGAATTTTAGGATTTCTTTTTTCTAATTCTGTGAAGAACGTCATGGGGATTTTGATTGGGATTGCATTGAATCTATATATTACCTTAGATAGGATGGTCATTTTCACAATATTAATTCTTCCAATCCATGAGAATAGGAGGTCCTTTGATCCGGTGTCTTCATCAATCTCTTTCTTTAAAGATTTATCATTTTCAGCCGGGCATGGTGGCACATGCCTTTAATCCCAGCACTCAGGAGGTAGAGGTAGGCAGATCTCTGCGAGTTCAAAGCCAGCCTGGTCTACAGAGTGAGTTCCAGGCCAGCTGGGGCTACAGGGAGACACTGCCTCAAAAAGACTAATTAATTAATTAATTAATTAATTAATTAATAAGATTTAACATTTTCATTGTAGAGATCTTTAATGTCCTTAGTGAGGACATTAAATAAAGATATTTTATTTTTGAGGCTATTTTGAATGGGAAGGTTTCAATGTACTGATTCTCCAACTCCTTGGTATTGGTAATATATAGAGAGGCTATTGATTTTTGTATATTAATTTTGTAACCTGCCAAATAACTAAAATTTCTAGGAGATTTCTGGTGAAATTTTTGGCATTTCTTGGGTATCATCTACAAAAAGGGATAATTTGATCACTTCTTTAGTAATTAGTGCTCCTTTCATTTCCTTTTCTTGTATTATTGCTCTAGCAAGAATTTCAAGCATTATTAATAAGGAGTGGAGACAGTAGACAGCCTTCCTGGGTTCCTGACTTTAAGGGGAATGCTTCCAATTTTTCTACATTTAGAATGATGTTGACTGTGGGTTTTTTGTATATAGCTTTAATTATGTTGTGGTATGTTCCTTCTGCCCAATTCCTCTAGGACTTTTAACATAAATACATGTTGGATTCCATGGAAGGCCTTTTCTGCATCTATTGAGACAACTATGTGATTTTTTTTTTATTTTTGTATGTGTATGATGTACTGTCTGCGTGTAGGTCTGTGCACCCGTGTTGTGCAATGCCGCGGGGGTCAGAAGAGGGTGTCGGATTCCCCTGGAACTGGAGTTCTCCTGGAATTGGAGTTACAGATGGTTCTCAGCCGCCATGTGGGTGCTGGGGATCGAACCCGGGTCCTCTGCAAGAGCAGTCGGTGCTCTTAACCGCTAGGCCATCTCTCCAGCCCCCAACTATGTGATTTTTGTCTTTGAGTCCGTTTATGTGATTTATGATATTTATTGACTTATGCATATCGGACCATCCTTGCATCTCTGGAATAAAACTGACTTGATCATGATGGATGGCCTTTTTGATGTGTCCCTGTATGTGGTTTGCAAGTATTTCGTTGGTAATTTTGCATCTATGTTCATTAATGATATTGGTCTCTAGTTTTCTCTTTTGGTTGTATCTTTACCTGGTTTGGGTACTAAAGTGATGCTGGCTTCATAAAGGAATTTGGGAGTTCTCCCTCTTTTTCTATCTTTTTTAATAATTTAAGTAGTATTGGATGTAGATCCATCTGGGCCTGAACTTTTTTCATTTGGGAGGTTTTATATTACTGTTTCAATTTCCTTATACGTTATGGACCTATTTAAACTGTTAATTACTTCTCGGCTTAGCTTTGGTGATTCTCATGGTTTTGGATATTTATCCATTTTTTTAAGTTTTCAAATTTAATAGAGAATAAGTTTTCCCTTATAATGTTCTGGATATTTTTTTGTTGTATTTTGTGATGTTTCCCCTTTCACCTCTAATTTTGTTGATTTGGCATTGCTCTTTTCTTCTTTTGGTTAACTGGCCTAAGAGTCTGTCTATCTTGTTTATCTTTTCAAAGAACCAGCTCTTGGACTCATTGATTCCTTTTATTGTTTTCTTTATTTCTATTTCATTAATATCTACTTTGATTTTTGTTATTTCTTCTTGTCTGCTGGGTTTGGGTTTCATTTGCTATTGCCTTTCAAGAGTCTTGAGTTGCAGTGTTAAATCATTTATTTGTGCTCTTTCTGATTTTTTAATCTAGGTACTTAGATCTATTAATTTCTCTCTTAATACTGCTTCTAAAGTGTCCCAGAGGTTTTGTTGTGTTGTATTGTCATTTTCACTTAATTCCAGGAATACTTTTATTTCTTTCTTAATTTCTCCTTTGACCCATTCATTATTAGAAATGTGTTATTTAATCTTTATGATTTCAGGTAGTTACTATGGCTTCTTCTGGTGTTGATATTAAGCTTAATTGCATCGTGGTCTAATAGAATGCATGGAATTATTTCAAATTTTTTTATTTGTTGAGGTTTGTTTTGTGCCCCAGTATGTGGTTGATTTTGGAGAAAGTTCCATGGGGAGCTGAATAGACGAGTATATTCTTTTTGTGCTTGGGTGGAATATTTGGTAGATATCTGTTAGGTCCATTTGATGTATGGTATTAATTCAGCTGACTCTCTCTTTTTTTCCTTTTCAGATTGACCTGTCTAATGGAGTCAGTGGGGTACTGAATTTCCCTACTAAAAGTGTGTTGGGATTAATCTGTGTATTAAAGTCCTCTAGTATTGTGTTTATAAGGTTGGAGTCACTAGAGTTTTGTCCATATATATTCATGATTGTAGTATCTTCTTGATTAATTTTCCTTTGATAAGAATGAAGTTACTCTCTTTATCTCTTCTGATTAGTTTTAGTTTGAAGTCTATTTTTTCAGATATTAGAATTGCAACTCCTGCTCATTTCTTAGTGCTATTTGCTTGGAATATTTTTTCCAAGCAATAAAGAAATTATTGTTTTTTATGTGTATGAGTGTATTGTCTGCATGTAGGTTGTTGCACCCATGTTGTGCAATGTCACGGAGGTCAGAAGAGGGTGTAGGATTCCCCTGGAACTGGAGTTAAAGATGGTTCTTAGCTGCCATGTGGGTGCTGGGAACCAAACCCAGGTCCTCTGCAAGAGCAGTCAGAGCTCTTAACCACTGAGCCATCTCTCCAGCCCGAGATGGGTTTCTTAATCCATTTCACCAGTCTTTTGATTGGGAAGTTCAGTCCATTGATATTGAGAGATGTGTATTGGTTCCCATCATTTTAATTTCTGTTTGCATTCATGGTCAAACTTTGTATTCCATGGTTGTAGCTTCCTTTCATTTCTTTCTGTTAACCTTTGGGTATAGTCTTTCCTTTCTTCAACTCTTTGTATTGCTTCAGGTATTCTCCAAAGGGCTGGTTTTCTAGATATGAATTCTTTCAGCCTATTTATATCATAGAAGATTTTCTTTCTCATTCAAATTTAATAGATATTATTTTTGCTGTGTTAAGTATTCTATGTTAGCATCTATGGTCATTTAGAACTGAGAATACTTTGGTCCAGGGTCTTCTGGCTTTCATAGTTTGCATTGAAAAGTCAGGTATAATTCCAATAGGTTTTCCTTTATATCTGACTTGTTTTTCTCTTGCAGCTTTCAGTATTCTCTCTTTGTTCTGTATGTTTACTGTTTTTACTATGATATGTCATGGGGAGTTTCTTTTCTAGTCCTGTCTATTTGTTCTTTGTGCTTCTTGTATTTGTATAGGCATGTCTTCTCTTAATTTGGGGAAATTTTCTTCTGTAATATTGTTGAAGATCTGGTCAATACCATTACCTTGAGATTATTCTCCTTCCTCTGTGCCTGTCATATCTAACTTTGGTCTTTTCATGGTGTCCCACATTTCCTGCATATTTCATTCCTGTATTTTAAAAAAAATTCATAATCTTCAGTTGAACTATCCAATTCAACTTTTTCATCCAATCTTGATATTCTGTTTTATATTTCATTCATTCTATTGCTGTGGCTTTCTCCTGACATTGTCAGTTGGCTTCTTGAATGTTTTATTTCCTTCTTCATTTCAGTTTGAGTTTTCTTCAGTATTTCTATCATTTTTGTGAATTCAGTTTGAAGTTTATCCCTGTCTTTTTTTTTTTTTTAGTTCTTTGATTTGTTCATGTGTTCTCTAAATTTGTTGAATTCTTTGATCATGTTTATGACTGTTCTTTTAACTTATTTGTGCTGAGTTATCTCTAGAGGTTCTCATTGTAGAACTCTTCCATAGGACTGATAGTGTTTAGTGGGGGACATATTATTGGGATTTTTCATATTATTATTTTTTTGTTTTGATTTTGGCATGTGGATTCCTTTTGTTTGTGATTCTGGTATGAAGCTCACATCTTCCTTTGTTAAGTTGAAGACTTACTTTGTAATCTTGATTTTTTTTTTTATTGGTTGTTTTATTAGGTGTGAAAGACTGGTTGGTCTAGGCTTCAAGTTCTCTCTTTTGTTTTTATATTGAAGGGACCAGATGTTTCTAGTCTAGCTACTCAGAGCTCCCATAGAGGCTCAAGTCAAAAATCAATCAGGTATTTTCAGGCTTCCTTCTACTGGCCAGCAGGCACAGTGCAATGTGGGAGGTTTGCGAGGTGGAGGCTTACTAGGTGGAGGCTTGATTCAGGCACCCTCGGTCCATCTACAAATATCTGGCCCCCTACTTTTTAATGCAGGGGGGTCTAGCCCTGCAGAAGTGGGAGGACTGCAGATGACCTCAAGGTTGGGGAATGGGCATGACACAGTTTGGGAAGCTTACCACCATGTGGAGGCTGGATTCAGGCACTCTCAGGCAGACTGGAAATGTTGGGACTACACCCAAGGCACAGGATTCTAGCCCTGCAGCAGTGGGAGGGGCTTCTGATAGTCCTAAAGTAGGGGATTGGGGACAGTGAGATTTAGGAAGCTCACCACCATGAAGAGTTCAGATTCAGGCACTCTCAGGCAGGCTGTAATTGTCTAGACCCCTGCACCACATGGAGATGGGATTCAGGCACTCTCAGACAGCCTGCTTTCTTATACAATACTGAACAACCTGTCCAAAAGTGGCACAGGGGGCTGGTCCCTCCCACATCACTCAATAATCAAGAAGATGCCCCACACACATGACCACAGGACAGTCCAATTGAGGCAATTTCTCAGTTGATTCTCCCTTAACCCAGGTGTGTCAAGTTGACAACTAAAGCTATCCAGCACACCTGGCTTCCTCTATGATGGACTGAGATCAGGAGGTATAAATCAAATAAACCATTTCCTCCCCAAATTGGTTTTGGCCAAAGTATTTTATCATAGCAATGGAAAGTAATTTAGGTACTAAACTCAACTTATCAGGCTTGGCAGCAGGTGATTTTTCCCCACTGTGCTAACTAGCCAGCCCCTCTTTGCTTTTCAAATATTCAAGACAATCTACCATCTCTAAGAGGTAGACAGGGTGATTGTACTTGTCTGTTAAATGCTTTGTATTAGTCCCCTGAAGTAGTTAGGCAGTTCTCTATTGTACAAGACCCTTTAGACACATACAGTTTTTGAAGTCTGTATAGAAGGTCTTATTGACTCCAACAAGAACAGAAAAAGAAAGGGAGCAACAGAAATGTGTTCACTCCCAAATCATTAGCAGAACTGAAAAGAACAGGCTAACAAAAAAGACATTGTAGTCTGAATAAAAAAAAAAGACATTGTAGTCTGAATCCTGACTGTAAAGAGAGGTCATGTCACCCGCAGTCAGGGGAGACACAAAGCCTTGAACTCAGTACCAAGCATGCTGGGCTAACTGAGCACACACACATACACACACACATACACACACACACATACATACATACACACACACACACACACACACACACACACACCAGCAGGCTCAGGATTGGGAAGAGAAATTCACTACTGAGTCACAGGGCTGCACTGTCAACATGTAATAAATGTGTAGGCATTAACTTTAATTAGATTGAGTATGTGGTTCCAATCATTCCCATTCCTTTAAAAATAAAAGCCAAAGCCTTTACAGGCCAATTAGGCCATGTACAATTTACCGACCCTGGCCCATGCACCTCTATTCCCCACTACAGTCCGCCATACACTGTACCTCTTTGATCTTGCCTTCCACACTTCTCCCAGCTCTCTCTGCTCTGCTGGGCATCCTGCCTCCTAGCTGCTGCAAGAGGTTGGCACTTCCCCAGGTGAATTCATGACTGATTCCATCAGATAATTCAGATCATTACCAAAATGTTACCTTTCGCATGAGGCCTCCTTATTAGTCAAGTTTCCAGTAAGAAACAGATGGCATAATCAAATTAGGAAATGTGGAAGAGTTTACTAAGGGACAGAACTATTAGCAGGCATTTTAAAGATCACAAAATCTCAGTAATAAGATCCAAAATCACCCCTGTACTCAGGTAGTACCAATAGGAAGAAGTTGCATGTGTAAGACTACCTAACAGGAAGTGAGACATTTGATCAAAAAACAAAGCCAGACTCAGGTGAGAAAAAAAGAAGGGACAGGGAGGATTAAATTGACCTCATTTTCCTCTCTTCTTTGATTTTCTACAGCAAGGGAGACTATGGAGAAATTCATATGTGTCGGGTCCCAGGGCACACTGCAGGGCAAAAAAGAAGGTATAGCCTCCACCAGCTGAAACGCTATGACAAGCCTCAGCAGACCTTACAAAGTCGCAAGCATTTATTCATGCTCAGGATCCTGTAGGCTGCCCAGGAAGTTCTTTCTATCCAGGATGGTTCTGCTGGGCCTTTCTGGATCTGCTTATATGTCTGCTATCAGTTTGTTGCCTGAATGCCTGGTGTATTGATCAGTATGAGGTAGAGTAGGTAGCTATGGATCAGCTATGTGCCTCTATTAACTGTAGCCAATCATAAAAAAAAAAAAAAAAAAAGGGTGAGAGCATACCTGACTGGGCCTCTGAGGACAAGTATGCCAGTAACCACTCATCAAAGAAGCTTCTTTTGCAACAGAGACTATTACAGAGTTGCACAACTGGTCTCACAGAGAGAGTAAGTGTCTGTGATGCCCAACTCTAAGTGACACATTTACAATGGAACCTCTACACCTAAAGCTCACAGAACATAGTGGAACAAGGGGTAGAAAGAATCTAATGCATCTCTCAACTCTCATCAATGAAGCTTCCTCACGAAACAGAGGCCCACAACAGGCCAAAGCGTACAGAATAAGAGACTACAGAGAACGGATTCCTGGACAGGACTCTCATATTAAACTTCACCCACTCAGAATTCAAGGACGATTGTGGAAGAGGTGGGAGAAAGATTGTAATAGCCAGCGAAGGTGGTGCATGACCATAAGGAAATAAAATCTTACAGGCTCCAGCCACCTTGCTCTTATGAACTTACAGCAATTGGAGACAGCATGCATAAGACCCATGCTAATTCAGACAAAACCCAGATTAGATCTGGGGAAACAGGCAGGAGGCCACAACTTTGGTGAGGAACTATTGGCATCTGATCACTCCTGCCTGGGTGAGGGAGAATCAATCTTCTTTAAGGAAATGAAGCTAGACATGCTGACCAGAGTCCAGTGGATGAACTCATACCAAGGGACCTCTGGGTACACAAACTTGACTTGATAGGCCTTAACATATATGACAAAAATGCATGTGATACTGTGGGCGGGATATGAAGGGTGTAAATCATAAAGGGGAGGCTAAATATGATTAAGATGTATGAAATCCACAAAAGTTCAATAAAGTATATTTGAAAATAATAAAAATAGGATGAATTTCAATGATAGATAATTTGAATACCCCCAGACTCAATCTCCAACACTGAAAAGCATGAGATTATTTTCTAATATTTATTTTTATTATTTTTATTTTATTTTATGTGTATGAGTATATTTCCTGCATGTATGTAAGTGTACCCATACTGTGAAATAACCAAGGAAGTCAGAA
This sequence comes from Rhizomys pruinosus, assembly GCA_009823505.1. Classification (NCBI taxonomy): domain Eukaryota; kingdom Metazoa; phylum Chordata; class Mammalia; order Rodentia; family Spalacidae; genus Rhizomys; species Rhizomys pruinosus. Next base: position 5,789,512 of record VZQC01004376.1, read on the forward strand.
GAGAGTGTTGGATCCTCCGGAACTAGAGTTATGGACAGTTGTTAGTTGTCACGTGGGTACTGGGAATCAGACCTGGGTCTCCAGTGCTCTTAATCACTAAGCAGCTCTCCAGCCCTGAGATTATTTAAATGGAGGTGAATGCCTGAAGAGGCCAGAAAAAAATAAGGACTATGAGAGATGCGGGGTCTTAGGGAAGCAGTAAACCTGAAGGCAAAGGGGGGACTACTGGGGTGGGAAGGTTTAAATATGGAAGGGATGTGTAGAATAGGGTAAAGGTGGAGTTGAAGGATCAACCAAAACTAAGAATGTATGGAAAAAATGGAAACCTACTATTCTATACACAAACAAAAATACATGTTGTCTTAAAAGAGATTAAATGGAGATACCTTCCTTAGGTGGATAATACTGCTCCTAGAAGCCATACAATTTTTAACAACAATCTGAGTGCCATGTATTAGGTTTCTCCCTATGACTCATTGTCAAGGGATGCCCCCAGAGGCCTCCAAAGGTTATTGTTTTTCATTGCCAACAAGAACTAGATAGCAAGATGTTATTGCTGAAGATACCACACACTTTTTTGTTTGTTAGTTTGTTAGTTTGGTGGTTTTGCATTGTTTTGTTTTGTTTTGTTTTGTTTTGAGACATAGTCTCCATGTAGCTCCAGCTGGCACAGAATTCACTATGTAGACCAGGCTGGCCTCAGTTTCACAGAGATCCACCAACCTCTGCCTCATTAGGGCTAACATTAAAGGCATATACATACAGCTAAGATGTAGGACACAGAGAAGTCAAGCTGGAATTGATCTGGAAAGCTTTCTTCCTGCTAACTAGCATCACAGTTTCAGCAGGTGCTATGCAGATGCTAGAGTAGAAATGTCATCAACAGCCCTATCTAGCTGTGAACCCTGTGTGGTACAATACTGAGTTGCCAAGGCAAGACATGCTCACAGATGCAATAGTGACAAGCCTGGGGGCAGGGGTAACCATGCACCTCCTGATTATACTTGAGGCCTGAAAGTAGAAGAGAATACATGCATGGTACTGTAAATCTACTCAAAAGCCTGTGGCTAAGCTGATGAGATGGCTCATTGGGTAAAGACACTTGCTGTGAAGCCTGTCAACCTGAGTTCTATACCAGGGAACCACATGGTGGAAAGAAAGAGCAAACTCCTGTAAGTTATCCTTTGACCTCCACATGTGCTCACCTCACATGCACATAAATAAATAAATAAATAAATAAATAAATAAATAAATAAATGCAATTAGGGGATCTTTTTCAAATGGGGTCTCCTAGTAGCCCCAGGTGTCCTAGAACTCACTATATAGACCAGGCTAGCCTCAGTCTCACAGAAATCTGCCTGCCTCTGCCTCCCAAGTGCTGGGATTAAAGGCATGCACCACCAAGCCCAGCATAAATTCAATGTTTTAAATTTGAAAAAAGGCCTATGAGCTGGGTGTGGTGGCACACAACTGTAATCCCAGCATTCAGGAGGCACAGATAGGTGGGTCTCTGTGAGTTCAAGGCTAGCCTGGTCTATATAATGAGTTCCAGGACAGCTGGGGCTATGGGGAGACCCTGTCTCAAAACAAAACAGAACAAAACAAAACAAAACAGAAGAAGAAGGAGAAGGAGGAAGAGGAGGAGGAGGAAGGGGAGGAGGAGGAAGGGGAAGACCTATGGTTGAGAAAGTCCCAGACCCTAGTGGGAAATGTATTTCTGCTGTTTTGCTAAATGGAGATGCCAAACTGACTTCTAAATGCCATTGTGATCATGAACACATAGCACCTGTAACTACCTAGACAACACACACACACACACACACACACACACACACACACACACACACACTGAGTCAGGGGACGGGTCATGAAGAATTAAAACTATAGGTTATAAGGGGAGCTCAGGGCCTAGTAAGCTTGTTTACATTATAAATAAGCTGAGATACTGTTAAATGATCTCAAAACATCATGAAATTAAGTTTGGTTACAAGGTTAGGTAAAATTCCATTTGTGTAGAAACCCTCTCAAGAAAAAAAACTCATGAGAATTTCCTTGATCCCTTCCAAGGGTGGCGTTCCCAATGATTCAGTTACTTTGCATTAGGATCTAACTTATTTTTTAAGATTTATTTTTATTTTGATTGTGTGTATAAGGGGGATTGTGTGTAGACATCTCCCACTTTCCCATACTGGGGTCAAGCTTTCCATAAATGCTGGGGGTGACACAATCAAACCATATCTAAACCATAGCTCTTATTAAGGTGAAGATTATTTAAATAGAATTATGATGTTTAAATTACTTCAATTTTTATTTGAGTCAATACTGTTGCTATTTCCAGGGAATAGTACATGATTCCATCTAAGCCCTGAGCCAGAAAATATTCTCTGAAATGGATTAGAGGGCAGCTTGCCTAAAGTTTAAATTTCTTTCTTTCTTTCTTTCTTTCTTTCTTTCTTTCTTTCTTTCTTTCTTTCTTCCTTCCTTCCTTCCTTCCTTCCTTTCTTTCCTTCCTTTCTTCCTTTATTTCTTTCATTCTCATGTTTTTGAGACAGAATCTTATGTTACCCTGAACTGACCTGAAACTTGACATGTAGACCAGGTTGGCCTTGAATTCAGAGATCCTCCTGCCTCTGCCTCCTGAGTGCTGGAATTAAAGGCATGAGCCACCATGCTTGGTCTTATTTTTGTCTTTCTTGAAATAGTGCTTTTAATATTTATATATGTTGGGAGGATGCAACAAAAAAAGGAGGGCCACAGGCATAGATCAGCGGTACAGCACTTATCTACCATGTGGGGTCCTAGATAGTTCCACAACACTACAAAAAAGAATGAATGAGTTAATCAGTTAATAAATAAATAATAAAACATAGGGTATCTGAATACCTTAAGTAAATGTTATATATATAATTTTTGTTGTCTATTCATCCATCAGTGGGCATTTAGGTTGTTTCCATATCTTCCTACTATCGTAAATAAGGAGTATAGATATCACAGGAAGATATTGGTTTTGTTTCCTTTGTCACTCCATGATGAAGTAGAATTGTTAGATCATAAGATCACACTGCTTTCACTGTTTTAAGGACTTTCCATAAGGATCCATTAATTGACATTTATTTCCTACTTTCTCCCCTCCCCTCTGCTGTGCTGAGGGTTGGGCTTCAAACATGCTTAGATAAGCATTTACCAATAAACATTATTGCCAGCCCTCTTTTTTTAAATTTTTTAAATTTATTTTCATATGTGTATGAATGTACTGTCTGCATGTAGGTCTGTGCACCCGTGTCGTGCAATGCCATGGAGGTCAGAAGAGGGTGTCAGATTCCCCTGGAACTGGAGTTAAAGACAGTTTTCAGCCGCCAAGTGGGTGATGGGGATTGAACCCGGGTCCTCTGCAAGAGCAGTCGGTGCTCTTAACAACTAGGCTATCTCTCCAGCCCCAGCTCTCTTTTTAATTTATATTTTGAGACAGGATCATACCAGGTTGTCCTTGACCTCACTTAGTAGCCCAGACTGGCCTTGAACTCATGTTGCTCAAGCCTCAGACTCCCATGGAGTTGGAATTATGGGCCCACTCCACCAGGCCTCGGTGCTTGGTCTGTTTTCAGCTCAGGCTTTTTGTTTGTGTTTTTGCTACTAAGTTCTGAATATGAACTTCTTTTAGATGTATTGTGCTGCAAATTGTCTGTTCCATTCCATATGTTGCCTCTTCATTTGGTTGGCTGTTATTTTTGTGATCCAAGTTTTCAGTTTGATACAATTAAGCATGTATTTTGGGTGTCCTATAAAAAAAATCATTGCCAAGGCCAATGTCAAGAATGTTTCCCTGTGGATTTTTTCTATTAATTCTACAGATTCAGGTCTTCTGTTTAAGTCTTTGATCCATTTTAAGTAATTTTTATACTTGTGATCAGCTGGGTTCTAATTTCATTCTGCATATGGATATTAAGTGTTTCAAAATACTTATTAAAGAGATGATTCTTGGGCTGGAGAGATTGCCTAGTGATTAGAGTGCTGACTGCTTTTGCAGAAGACCCGGGTTCGATCCCCAGCACCCACATGGTGGCTGAGAACCGTCTTTAACTCCAGTTCCAGGGGAATCCAACACCCTCTTTTGACCTCCATGGCATTGCACTACACGGTGCACAAACCTACATGGAGACAGTACACTCATACACATAAAAGCTAATAAAAAAATTTTAAAAATAAAGAGATGATTCTTTCCCCATTGTGTGTTCTTCATACCCTTATTGAAGATCAGTTGGACAGAGTATGCATTTATTTCTCAGATAGCTGTTCTTTTCTATTGTTCTATTGATCTATTTTCATGCCAGTGCATAATTTGTGTGGGGGGGGAATTGTTTTTTGTTTGGGGTTTCTTTGTTTGTTGGGGGTTTTGGTGCTGAAGATGGAACCCAGGGCTTCATACATGCTTGGCAAGTCCTTATCCCTAAGCCTTATCCCTAACCTGGTACTATCTTGATTATTATAACTTTGTAATGCACTTATAAATCAGAAAGCATAATGACTCTAGCTTTGTTCTTCCTCACCAAGACTGCTTTACATTTTGGGGTTCTTTTATGGCTCCATATAAATTTTAGAATTTTTATTTCTACTTTTATAAATAATACCCCTGGGTTTTCATAGGTATTATATAAGACTACAGGTTATCTTGGTTCATGTGGCCATTTTAACAATATTCTTCTAATCTGTGAACCTGTCATGTCTTTGCTGGTGTCTATCTCCTTGGCATTATCTGTATTTGTATAAATGTGTTCATAAATACATTTAGATGTATGGAAATTTCGTTCCCATTTGCATTAGTTTTCCAAAAATGCTGTTGTAATTATAGTATGAGCATGAAAAATATATCATCTGTAGGTTTTTATGAAAATGGAAATTTTGCTTCTTTTTAAAAGTTTGATGGCATAGGAAGTGTATGTAACAGCTTGGTGTTACTTGCAATCAAAACAGCATTCGTTGTTAAAATGATTTCGTCGCAGTATGAGACTTGCACATAAGCACTACTGTCTTCTGATTGCATATTGAGAAAAATAATAAAGTCTGAAGCAAAAGCTAATTTTCAAAGCCATTCATGTTCAATAATAGTGATTGAAGAGATTTTCCTCATTCAAAAAAAAATTAGTCTCAGGCCTAAGCTCAAAAACTGCAGTTAAACTTTAACTCTGCTCAGCCTTCCCATTGCTCCACCATCCATTGCTGCTACCACCACTCAGCCAGCAGCTGCTGCATGACACCGGATGTTCGGAACACTCTATCTGTGACAGAAGTTCAGGATGACTTTGAACTCCCAGAGATCCACCTGCCTCCATTCTCGTAAACATAACTGTTTCATCACTTTGTGACTACTCAGGGATTACTCCAGCCTGAGCTCTTAAATTGCTTATTTTGTCTCCCAACTCCTCCTATACTGCTTCCTAGGTAAGGGGGAGGGATCATACTTCCTCACTTGTCTAAATCAAAATAAGCCAGGGCTGATCTACTACCTTGTGAAGGCCCTCCCCTCCCAAGTCTCAGGCTGAGGTCACTGGGCAATGTCTTCTTTCTCTTCCATGAGATTCTGCAGAAAAGTCCTGGTCTCTCATTTTTGGGGAAAGCTCCCAGATGCTGGTGGGCCCACTGAACGATGCTACAGCCAGATAGGTTTGTGACAGAGCCTGGGGGGCACCACTGCATGCACCCCATATCCTCCTGCACGATAGGAATTTTTTGATGTCCATAAACGTCTCAGAGATCTGAAAACTAGTGTCTTTCTGAGTTCCCCCAGAGACCAGTTTCAAGGTTGAATCCCAGTCCACTCTTTTCCTAGAAACACAAAATCCATTGGTTTGAGTGAGGAGGGAAAATTGCCTTTTCTTCTCTTACTGATAAAGACTTCATCAGGAAAAAAGAGATAAAATGGAAAGCACATTCAATTGCACTTTCTAAAGTGGAGTTTGCAGTTGGATATTGTCAAGGGGTGTTTTTAGTGGGAAGAGGCTAGGACGCTTCTCAACAAGCTGTGCTGTGAAGGATCACCTCCACAGTGAAGAGTATCTATCCCTGAAGCCAGTGGTGCTAAGAGTGAGACACTCTCATGTATGACAGGAGTTCAGTTTCTTGAATTCAGAAATGTAGCCATTCTCCATTACTTAAGCTTAGGCCTTTATATATTATTTTCTGCATGTATTTACATACCAGTTTGATTATTCATGAGGGGGAATTTGGTTATTTGCTTCATTATGCTTAAAGCATTAAAAATTGGCAATTATAATTGATTTTAGATTATTTGTGCTTACAGGATTTGACTCGATGTAGGAGAAATAGATGGGTTAGATTCTTCTGGAAGAGAAGAAAAGTGCCCAGAGCATGGGAAAGGTAGTATTGAGACCATGAATATTTAAAACTAGGGAGACTTGGGGGGAAATGGAAAACACAGGGATTCTCTGTAAGACTGCACAAGTACATCAGAGCACAGTCAAAGCCTGTTGCTGCCAAAGTATGGTCCTCAAAGCAACAGCAGCAACATTCCTCGGGGGGGTTGCTAGAAAGGCAGAACATCTCACACTCCAGATCCACTGATCATCATCTACCTATATTCATTTTTGTTGCTTTTTGATTGTTTAGCTTTTGACACTGCGTGTCACCTATCCCAGGTTGGCCTCCATTCACAATGTAACCAAAGACAACCTTGAACTTCAGATCCTCCTGCCTCCATCTTTCAAGTGCAGCAACTACAGGCATGTGCACCATGCCTGGTTTTTTCACAGTCTACCTTTGAAGAGGGTCCTGGATTGTTCCTTATGTGTATCTAAACCCAAGAAACACTAGGAAGAAGGCAAAGCAAAGAAAGATCTCTAGAATTGTGGCATGCTTCGCCTGCACTGCCCACAGCCAAAAAGGGCCATGGAAGGGGTAATCTCTTCATGAGATAGGCTTTCTGTACTTTAGATATTTTGAGCCATAAGATATAAAAATGTTTCATTGGCCTTATTTTTTTCTTTTTTGAGTTTTTTTAGTTTTGGAGAGGAGCTTATTATAGATTCATAGGTGAGTGCTTAAGAGGGAGATAGAGAAAACCACGTTGTTTGCTTTAGGTCAACTACTGCATAGAAGTCAGCTACTGGGCTGGAGAGATGGCCTAGCGGTTGAGAGCGCTGACCACTCTTACAGAGGACCCGGGTTCGATCCCCAGCACCCACATGGCGGCTGAGAACCGTCTGAAACTCCAACTCCAGGAGAACTCCAGTTCCAGGGGAATCCGACACCCTCTTCTGACCTCCGCGGCATTGCACGACACGGGTGCACAAACCTACATGCAGACAGTACACTCATACACATACAAAAATAAATAAAATAAAATTAAAAATTATTATTTATTCATTAAAAAAAAAAGAAGTCAGCTACTTAGCTACTGCATGGCCAAAAGAGGGGACTTCAGAGAAAGTAAGGAATCCCAGAGTACCAGAAAAAGGATACTTAGGCTTGGGCTAGCACCTGAGAGAAAGAGACTGAAAGGAAGAAAATGGAACAATTGTGCCTTCTGGAGTCAGGATTCAGAAAGGCCAGCAGATCCCTTTTTAAAAAATATACAAAACTAAGCTAAACCAAATGGAACCTTATAATTGAGTGGTTTCAAAAGTAAAAATGTATGAACAGGGCCAGGCTGTCCATGTCTTTAATCCCAGTACTTGGGAGGCAGAGACAGGTGGATATCTGTGGTTTCAAAGCCAGCCTGGTCTATATAGTGAGTTCCAGGCCGGCCAGGGTTACACAGTCAGGCCCTGTCCCAAACAAAACAAAACAAAACAAAACAAAACAAAACAAAACAAATTAAGAAGTAAATGAAGAGGACTCGGGTGTGCCTCCGTGGTAGAATACTTGTCTATATGTGAGGCCCTGGGTTAGAGCTCCAGCACTGAAGAAAATGAAAAGCAAACCAGGGAGTTGAAGAATAGCTCAGTGGTTAAAAGCACTGGCTGCGGGGCTGGAGAGATGGCCTAGCTGTTAGGAGCGCCGACTGCTCTGACAGAGGATCCTGGTTCAATCCCCAGCAACCACATGGCGGCCGAGAACCGTCTGAAACTCCAATTCTAGGAGAACTCCAGTTCCAGGGGAATCTGACACTCTCTTCTGACCTCCGCGGCATTGCACGACATGGGTGCACACACTTGCATGCAGACCGTACATTCAAGCACTGGCTGTTCTTGCAGAGGACCAAGGTTTGGTTTCCAGCACCCACATGGTGGCTAGCAACCATATTTAACTCCAGTTACAGGAATCCCGATGCCCTCTTCTGGCCTCTTCAGGCCTTGCATGACACAGGTACACTTAAATACAAAGGCAAACTGCTCATACACAAATAAATAAATAAATTTAAAGGAAAAATAAACTGATATTATGAAATCAGATTTCAGGAAATTCAGTGACAATGAGCAGTTCAACTGAACACAGGGTTACTGGAAAACAGACAGTTTCATACATACATCTCAGAGATGTGGACATTGGTTTACTTTAACAGGAGTTTAAAATATCCATTTATGTGCTGAATCTCACAAATGGAAGACTAGTGCCTTCCTAAGCAAGTTCCGTTCCTTTCTGCTGTCCCCTGTCCTGCTTTACAACTTTAGTACTGTACTGCCACTGGGGTGGCTCCGTGAATATTTAGCTTTTGAAACAAATTATAATTGCTGTCGCAACTTCAGAATTACTTTCTAACAAGCAAATGCTACTGTCTAACAGAAACAGAGAATCACATTTTACACTGTAATTCTCTCTCTCTCTCTCTCTCTCTCTCTCTCTCTCTCTCTTTTTCTCTCTCTCTCTATTATCACTATGTAGCCCTAGTTAACCTAGAGCTCTATGTAGACCTGGAACTGGCCTGAGACTCATGGAGATCCTCCTGCCTCTGCCTCCTGTATCCTGGGATTAAAGGCATGCACTGCCATGCTTGGTTTAAAATGCAATCTTATTTAAAGTTTAGAAGCAGTTATACATTCACTTGATAAAGAAATATCAAGGACTATAAAGAAATAAAACTCTTCTCTGTTGTTGTACAACTGTGCTTTGCTTTTAGAGACACCCAATATAAAGTGTTTTGTGAATCTTTATAGAGATAATTTAAACATGTAAACATAATTTACAATCTAATTTTTACCTAGAAGACTGCATACTATGCATACCACACCTTGCCTTTCCTGAATAAGGTTACATATTGTCAATCACTTCTGTCGTATAAGGAGCACCATTGTGGTTGGTCTCACTCTGTGGTGCTCTGTTGATGAAATCTGTTGCTATTGTGAACAATGCTGGAATGAGAACTCTATTTCATATATGGTCGACAATTGACAAATGGGATCTCATTAAACTCAAAAGCTTCTGTACATCAAAAGAAACAATCAAGGAAGTGAAGAGAAAACCTACAGAGTGGGAGGAAACCTTCACTGCAGATACATCTGACAAAGCATTGATTTCCAGAAACTTATCTGACAGAGTGAACAAAGTCTCTTCAATAATTAATGGTAAATACATGACAAATCCTTTATGCTCCATAAATATTTTGTTATACAGGATACAAAAATAGTTTGCACATTTTGGTTGGTCTTGAGGTTCAGGAAGAATGAGGAACAGTGGCAGGGTGGGGTGCACTAGGGATAGGCAAGCAAGAGGAAAGTTTCTGTTTTTTGTTTTGGGGTTTTTTTTTTTTTAATCTTTTTTGAGATGGGGTCTCCCTTTAGTACCAGCTGGCCTGGAGCTGGGACTAAAGGTATGTATGTAGACCAGGCTGGCCATGAATTCACCGAGATCTGCATGCCTCTGCCTCCCGAGTGCTGGGATTAAAGGTGTGCACTACAACACCCGGCACTAAGAAGGGTTCTTAGACCTGCCAGCGCTCCTCAGAAGACTGTAGAGGTCTCTGATCTGAAGTAAAAGGTAGAGGCTGTGGATCTGCAGTGAGGATGCAGTCTGGAAGAGTGTGTGGTGAGAGCAAGGCCTTTAGGGCACAAGTGATCACAGAGTTCAGGTGTCCCCAAAAAAGTGTAGGTGTAGTGTTAGGGGTGGAGAGAGGGATTAGGCGTGATAAGCTCTGACTGCCAGGACATGTTGCTATGGCCACAATGTTGGAACAAAGAATACACACAAATATACACAAGTTTAAGTGTCACAACTCATGCTAGAAAACATGCAAAATTAAATGACTCATTTCTTTGAGGGGGAGTTACAGAAGCAAGTTTGGGTAGGAGGTCAGGCTGTGCTGGATCCCAGTGAGGCCTCTAAGCTTGCCTTGGGTGTACCAGTAAAAAGGCCCCTAACCCTCTGGGAGGCCTTGAAACAGGCTTCAGAATCACAGCGTCTGGAGAAAAGCAGCAGCTTTGCACAAGTCATGAGGGCAGTGGAGGGGCAAGGCCTTATCTTGGCCCCAACCACACAGTCCCAGAACCACCTCAGCAGTGACAAGACTGAGGAGCTAAGAGAACTGGCAATACTTCCATCCCTGCTTAGTGGTATCAGAGTTGGGGTACCAGTGAAGCTGAATATGCAGGCCAGCAGCAGCAGCAGCAGCAGCAGCAGCAGCTGGGTAGGTGAACACAGACTGAGAGATGCCTGGGGTCAGCTCTGTGGTATAGAGAGGGTAAGAGGCCCAGGCCTCTGGAGAAGCAAGGATCAGAGCAGCCCCTATCAGGTCACACAGGGGTCCGGTGAGATCAAATGTGCTCCAATAATAGGGTGGATATTGGTGGGATTTGGTATAGCCATTTGAATTAGTCACTTTTCTGTTGTTGTGATAAAACTACCATGACCAAGAGAACTTATAAAAGAAAGAGTTTATTTGAGCTTACTGACTGATGGTTCCAGGGAAATTCCAAGTCCATTTGGTGGGAGGCATGGTGGCAGGAGCTAGAGCAGAAAGCCGAGATTCACATCTTCCAATGAGCACAGGAAGTCGAGAGAGAATAACTGGAGACTACAAGGCTTGTTGAACTCTCTAACCCTGCCCCCAGTGACATACTTCCTCCAGCATGGCCACACCTTCTAAGATCTCCCAAAACAGCGCCACCAACTGGGGACAAAATACCTGAATACTTGAAGCCTGTGGGGGAACATTCTCATTCAAACCCCCACACCGTTAGCTTGCTCTTGGCCATCTTGGTATTGGCTTTGGCAAACTATAGCCTCAGGGTCTGTGGGTTCTCAGGATCAAAGTGAATTTCCTTTCCCTGCATTTTTGGCTGCTTCCACTCCTTCCCGGCTGTCAAAGATCACAAAACCAATAGGCTATCTTGAGGTGAGCTTGATCAAGTACCCTTCATGGCCACCGAATGACCAGAAGAGCAGGTAGAGTTCTCCAGGTTAAGTATCCACGGGGGGGGGGGTACAACAGACACAGTGTCTGGACCTCCTCCTCCAGGGGATTGCTGGGGCATGCCAATTGAAGGGCTACCCTGTGGGAAGATCCAATTTGAATTAGGGGCTAGTTCTCAGCTAGCACCCCTCAGGGAACCATGTGGGAGTCATGGGATTCCTCTGACCCTGCCCCAGGAGGAAGCAAGCAATGTGGCCTAGGCACATGATGCTAGGGGGAGCAGCAGCATACCGTGGCATGTAACTGGGGTCTGTGATTGGTTCTGGGAGCTGACGACAGGCGTGGCACACACCTTTAGTCCTAGCACTTGGGAGGCAGAGGCAGGCGGATCTTTGTGAGTTCAAGGCCAGCCGGGTCTACAGAGTGAATTCCAGGACAGCTGGGACTACAGGGAGACCCTGTCTCGAAAAGACCAAAAAAAAAAAAAAAAAAAAAAAAAAGTGAGTTGCCACAGGCAATAAAGAGAATTACCATTACCATCATTACACACAGAATTCCCGGCCGTTACTTCTGCAAGCATACTGGATTTTGAGTGTTGTGGCCAGTGGGTTGGACGGTGGCATCAGACACCACCTGGTAACGCTGGTATGGTCTGTGGGGCTGGATAGAGACCTATCAGGTCACAAACTGTGAGGTGAATTGTGAGTGGGAGGTAGGCTGAAGAATAGGCCATCAGCCAATCACCCTGAAATTCCTGTCCGAGAGACAGCAGTCTTTGGGCAGGTGGGAAAGCATGGCCAGATGGGAAACAGTCCGTTTTTCAGGCTAAGGACTGAGTTGGAAGGATCTATTAGTCAGGAAACCTCTGGGGGGTTTTTTCAAAGGTTTTCCTACAGTGCTGTAGAGTGGCACTGTTCCCTTCCCTTAGCAGGACTGTGCTGTACCTGTTTGTAGCAAGAGAAGCTCCCACACTCACGTTCCTCCCAGGTCACTCATGGTGAGAGGCCATGCTGAAGAGGGTGTGGAGGGTGCTAGGCACAAGGTGCAAGGAGAAAGGTGCAAGGTTGCTGGTCCCGGAGATGGGCTGAGGGCTTGGCTGGAGAAGAGACCACAGCTTCAGGCCATGTGTTGGGGGAAGGCTGGTCACATCAAGTGTGGCAGGTGTGGAAGAGGGACCTGGAGGGACGTGGAAGGCACCAGGAAGCCCAGCGGACTAATCTCTTTTTTTAAATTGATATATAAAAGCTCTCTATATTAGGAAAATTAGTACTTGCCTATGATATGAGTACCAAATACTTTTTCCAGCTTGTCTTTGGTTCTCCGCTACACCCAATGCTGATGATCAAAGCCAGGGACTCATCAGTGCTAGGCAAGTGTAAATCACCACCTCCATTTCACATTTTCAGGGCAGGGATTTGAAACTGGGTCTCATGTAGCCCAGGCTGGGCTCAAACTTTCTTTTAGCTAAGGCTGGCCTTGAACTCAATCCTCCCATTTCATCTCTTCAGTGCTGGAGTATAACATAGGTATGAGCTACCATGCCTGGATATATTTCAACTTTTTTTTTTTTTCTTTTAAAATTGTATTTGTTATTTTTATTTTATTTTATTTGTTTATTGATGTTTGGTGCATTTCATGACATCATTTTCCAGATTCAGATTCAGGCCATATTCTCCTTTCCCTTCCCCCCCACCCCCACCACTCCCAGAATCATGCATTCTGCCCTAACTGTCCGCAATCTTTCTCTCAGTTTTTTTTTTTCCATTTTTTAGCGTATAAATGATAAACATGAGTACAAGCATTCTTCTGCAAAACCAATCAGCAGGCTGTTGTGCCCAAACCCCCACAGCCCCACCATCTCAGTGGTGGGTAGGTGACAGGTGTTTCTTCAATCAAGTTGATCAAATGCAGTGATCCAGACTACATCGGCTGTGAGTTTCATCCACATTCATCCCAATCGGAGCCTTTACATGCTACCACGCCCCCTCTTCCGCAGATTGTTCTTCCTACGCTTAGAAAAGGGGCACAGGTGGATGAGAAGTAAAAATCAAATACAGGTCTCCCTGAGTCAAGCAAGACTCCACCGTCACACCAGCTACACCTCACCTGCCTGGAAATACTGTGCAGCAGAGGCAGCCATGTGCCTGTATATCCCAAATCTAATTGGCTATTGGCTCTCTCCTTGGAGGAATAACCCATGGCTGATGCCACAAGCTTACATCCTCTACAGGTTAGGAGATGTTATAAGCCACAATAAGACCCTATCATATTTAACAGGGGAGAAAAAATGTAATTCATGGATTAACATATCATCCAAACATATGTGTCTATGCCAAAGTAACCTACCATAACTATTAGTGCTGTTTAAATACCTATATATCTATTTTATTTTTTATATGAATATTTTTGCCTACATATATGATAAACGCATCATGTACATAAAGTTCCCAAGGAAGCCAGATGAGTGCATCAGATTTCATGAAGCTGGAGTTACAGAAACTCCTTACCTGCCTTGTGGTTGCTGGGAAACTAACCTAAGTCCTCTACAATAATAGTAAACGGTTCTTAACCACAGAAGCCTCCTATTTTTTTATAAGTAAATATTTAGGCGAACTAGAATTTTTTTATATTTGTGAGGACAGATTTACAATTTTTGGGGGGAGGCATGTCTACCAGCAACCCAAACACTATTTTTAAAAAAGTAATTTTACATCTGATTTAAAATGATTCTTTTATAATCTACCAAATTCTGTTTATGAATGTTTTCACTTGTTCCACTCCACTGAATGTGTTTAGTTTATAAAAAAGCTTTTTTACTCCCACTTTCTGAGCTTTTTACACATTTTGTAGCTATCATTGCTTCTTTCTATTTAAAAATAGACTTTAAAATATTTTATTATTTTTTAATTTTATGTGTATGAGTGTATTGCCTGCATGTATGTAAGTTCATCCTTGTCATGCAATGCCCTCAGAGGTCAGAAGAGGGCTTCAGAACCCTTGAAACTGGAATTATACACAATTGTTAGTCATTATGTGGGTGCTGGGAACCAGACTTAGATTGTATGCAAGATCAGCCAGTACTCTTAACCACTGAGCCATCACCCCAGCCCTCTAAAATAAACTTTAGAACCAGATTGCCTGAAATTAAATCATTTTTCTCTTTTTATTGAGTCAGACTGTATGCTACTGAGTCTTCCTATTCAGGAATATGATACGTCATTCTATTTGTTCAAGATCTTTTGGAACCTGAGAAATAGTTTAAAGTTTTTTTCATCCAAATAGATTTTGTACATTTTTTAAGTTTTTTGTTGTTGTTGTTTTGTTTTGTTTTGGTATTTTTGAGACAGAGTCTCCCTTTAGTCCCAGCTAGCCTGGAGCTCCCTCTGTAGACCAGGCTGGCCTTGAACTCACAGGGATCCACCTGCCTCTGCCTCCCAAGTGCTGGGATTAAAGAAAGGCATGCACCACCATACCCGGCTAAAGGTTTTTTGGTTTTTTTTAACTGCATTTTTGTTGTTTCTATAAATGGGATCTTTTTCTAGTATATCTGCTCTTTTGTAGTCTTTTTGAGACAGGGTCTCCCTGTAGCTCTGGCTGTCGTGGAATTCACTATGTAGACCAGGCTGGCCTTGAACTCACAAAGATCTGCCTGCCTCTGCCTCCCAGGTACTAGGATTAAAGGCGTGTGTCACCATGCCCGGCTCAGTATATCTTCTAATCAAAGTATTTATTTGTAAACAAGTTGCTTCTTTCCATGTAGTATTAGTTTCATATTTAGTCAACTTTCTGGGTGCCTTATTTATACTAGTTTTATAGTTTCAAGTTTATCAGGAATACAACAGTAAATAATCAAAACATTACTCCCACCCATTTCACCCTTTTTAAAAGAAAGGATCTTGCCGGGCGTGGTGGCGCATGCCTTTAATCCTAGCACTTGGGAGGTAGAGGCAGGCGGATCTTTGTCCGGTCAAGGCCAGCCTGGTCTACAAAGTGAGTTCCAGGCCAGCTGGGGCTACAGGGAGACCCTGTCTCGAAAAGACCAAAAAAAAAAACAAAAACAAGAAAAAAGAAAAAAAAAAGGACCTTAACTGTGGAGCTCAGACTGTCACCAAATCCAAGATTCCTTGCCTCAGGCTTCCCAGAGTGGGAGAACTCTCACTTGGCACTTTCAGTTTTGCTCCTCATTTTCTTTTTTTTTTTTTTTTTTTAAGATTTTTTTTAATTTTATTTTTTATGTGTATGAATGTACTGTCTGCATGTAAGTTTGTTCACCCATGTCGTGCAATGCTGCGGAGGTCAGAAGAGGGTGTCAATTCCCCTGGAACTGGAGTTCTCCTGGAATTGGAGTTACAGACGGCTCTCAGCCGCCATGTGGGTGCTGGGAATCGAACCCGGGTCCTCTGCAAGAGCAGTCGATGCTCTTAACCACTAGGCCATCTGTCCAGCCCCTGCTCCTCATTTTCTACCTCCTTCCTGGCTGAGATGAATGCTGACTCCATGGCAGTGGTGCATAGTAGCAGATAATCTCACCTAACTCTTTATTTGAATGAACCTCTCTAAATATTTCCCATTAAAGTGACACTGGCTTTGGAATTAAAAGTAGATATATTTTATATACTATGACTGTTGATTAAATGCCACGTTAAATTAAAATACCAGATGAAATCATTAAGGACCTCCTAGAAAGAGATGATGTCTTATTTGTTGCAGTTTGCTAGTTATCAAGCTTCATTTTCAGATCCTGGCATTGGAATAGCTAGGCAAAGTTACACAACAGCAATACATATGTCTATGGGCTGTAATATGTCTTCACATGTGATAATTTTCTCACTGGATTCTCATAATCATGAATTAAGAATCTTAACTATAAAAAGTCTCACCTGTGCCAGATATGATAGCACACACCTATAATAGTACAGGGAAAGGTAGGTCCCAGGCTACCCAGGAAGTTCAACTGTCTGGAAAAAAAAATGCCCAGTTACAAAAAAAGATTTAGGATGGAAATCTCCAAATAGACATTTTCTAGCATGTTTTTCAGATTATTATGCCATGTCCCACTGTTCACTAGAGAGGAAACATAAACAACACTAAGATGTTCCTACTTGAACACAGATGTGAAGGATGGAAGAGTGTGTCTACTTTTTTCATTTTATTATTTTTTTATGTGTAGGAATGTATGTAAATGCTTCTGTGTCGTAAAATACACACACAAGAAAATGGCATAAGATACCCTGAAACTGGAGTTATGGATGGTTGTTAGCTACCACATAGTTGCTGGGAAACCAACCCAAGTCATCTGCGAAAGCAGCTCATAGTCAATGGATTTAATTATCAGTTGTTCACTGTTGATTCTCAAATCCATTCCTCCAGGCCAACTCTTTTTGCATCTTTGTATTCAACATCTATTCATAGGAGACTTCAACTTGCTTTATCTACAAGGAAGGAAGGACAGTGGCTTAAAATGCCTTTGGGCCGTAGGAGACACTGAACATATAGACAATACTAGAAAAACATTAGCTTTGTATTATGAATAGGAGTAGACACAATCTTGGGACTGGAGAGGTGGCTCAACAGTTAAGAGCATGCTCTGCTCTTGCAGAGGACCTGAGTTCAGCTGCCAGCATCAATATCAGGCAGATCACAAACATCTGTGACTCCAGTATATTGACATGCTCACACACACTTTTCAAAATAAAATAAGCCTTAAATAAAAAAAAAAATAAAGCCAGAGAATAAAATGAGATGATTGGAAGAAAAGAGAGATAAACCAAAGATTGTTTTATGTAGGCACATAAAACAACTAAGAAGAATGGGTGGTGTGGTGGTTTGAATGAGAATGTCCCACATAGGCTTCAAGTATTCAAACATTTTGTCCCCAGTTGGTGGCACTGTTTTGCCAGGTCTTAGAAGGTATGGCCATCCCGGAGGAAATATGTCACTGGGTGCAGGCTTAGAGAGTTCAACAAGCCTTGCCTGTCTCCAGTTGCTCTCTTTCTGCTTCCTGTGCTCATTGCAAGATGTGAACCTCAACTTTCTGCTCCAGCCCCTGCCACCATGCCTCCCTACCACAATGGACTCTGATTCCCTGGAACCGTCAGTTGTAAGCTCAAATAAACTCTTCCTTTTATAAGTTCCCTTGGTCATGGTGGTTTTATCACAGCAACAGAAAAGTTACTAATACAGTATTTGGCACCAGAGAGTGGGCTGTTGGCTATGAAGAACCTGACCACGTGGGTGTTTGGAGAAATGTGGAAGACTTTGAAACTCTGGGCTTGAAAACATGTTGACTGCTATAAGGAGAGCTTAATGGACTGTTCTAGTAGAAGCCTGGAAGAAAGCAATGCTGAGAAAAATGTAGTTACAGAGGAAAATAAGCACTTAAGCAGCAACTGGGATATTTTGGCATAGAGTCTGGCTGGAGTTTGCCCACAGCCCAAATCCTTGCCTGAGGCTAAGTTGAAAAGCAATGGACTAATTTCTTTGGTGGAGGATATTTCAAGATAGCCTAATATAGAAATGGTGGTATGGCTATTAATGCTGAACATTATACAGATCTACAATGAAAAAGAGCAAATGGGGCAGAGAGAAATGCAGAATGTACAGGTTTGATTGGAAAAGTGCACTAGGAAGATTAATGTTGGAGCCAAGGCAGGTGAAGGAGAAGATCTCTTTGATAAAGGAGATTAAAGTGATTAAGGAGAGGCCTAGAGATTTACAAGGAAACATGTCTCCCCACCACAATGGACTTTAATTCCCTGGAACTGTCAATCATAAACTCAAATAAACTCTTCCTTTTATAAGTTCCCTTGGTCATGGTGACTTTTTTTTCACAGCAACAGAAAAGTGACTAATACAGGTGGGAAAAGTAAGATTTGAAATTGAAAATGAAGAGTAACTGAAAGAATAAAAAAAAGTTTAGGCATAGTGGTGAACACCTGTAGTCCATAATTCTAGCACTTGGGATGCAAAGGCAGGAAGATCAGAAATTCAAGGCCACAGAGTAAGACCCTGCCTCAACAAAACAAAACAAAACAAAACAAAAAACAAACCACTGAAACAAAGAGAAGCAAGAACGTGAAGAGGTTATCAACAGCATCGGAGATTTCTAAGATTAATACAATTGTCAGAATTAAAAAGTGTTCACTAAGCCGGGTGTGGTGGCGCATGCCTTTAATCCTAGCACTTGGGAGGCAGAGGCAGGTGGATCTTTGTGAGGTCAAGTCCAGCCTGGTCTACAGAGTGAGTTCCAGGCCAGCTGGGGCTACATGGAGACCCTGTCTCAAAAAGACCAAAAAAAAAAATAGTGTTCATTGAATTAGCAACAAATTAATACAAGAAAGTCTGGCACAAGTAATATCACAGTTTGCAGAGGCAATTGTTTGCCCCACAATCCACAGGCATCTGACAACAAATCTTGCCTCCCTGTCCACAGGTGCAAGAATATAACTCGAACTATGTCTGTCATAGCTCACTGCTTGTTTATCTGTGGTGCAGATAATAATAAGCATAATAATAAGATAATAAGCATTGTTCTGTCTGTATTCCAAAGAATGCAGGAAAAATCCCCTTTCAGATATTTGAAATAGAAGAATAAAACCAGAACGAATATATGTAAGCGTGAGAAATGAGACAGAAATGTGAGAACAACAGACAGAGAAAAACACTCCAGTAAGGGAAATCCGGTTGCATTTCAGTCTGTGTGTCCAGTCAGCTGGCCAAAAGGCTTGCCTCCTTTTGCAATACCTTCACTTTCTTCTCTTAATTCTAGCTTCTGTTTTTTCAATCATTTCTAATGCTTCCCTCCCTACACCCTTCTTTTAGTAACAAAAGAAGTAAGAGTAGAAGGTAGAAATCAAATTGTAACTAACTTCGAAATGAATGATATGAAATACATCTGAATAACCTTAACGAGAAATAGGAACAATATAATACATATAGTTGAAACTACAACATTTTATTAAAGACCATAAAAAAGACTTGATATTTAAACAGTATAATATATAGCCTTTCGGTCCTACCAATGAAGCACTCGCAATTGGATATATAGGTATTTAAAAATTACTAATTGTTATGGTAGGTTACTTTGGTATAGACACAGATGTTTGGATGGTATGTTAATCCATGTATTACATTTTCTTCTGTTAAGTATGACAGGGTTGTCGTGTGGTTTATAACATCTCCTAACCATTAGAGGATGTAGGCTTGTGGCATCAGCCATGGGTTATTCCTCCAAGGAGAGAGCCAATAGCCAATTAGATTTGGGATATACAGACATATGGCTGCCACTGCTACACAGTATTTCCAGGCAGATGAGGTGTAGCTGGTGCTGACGGAGGGGTCTTGCTTGACTCAAGGAGACCTATATTTGCTTTATTGGTTTAGTGGCCTTTGGTAACACTCTCTGGCATTCCAGAGACCATCCGTATGCTTGCAAGTGCGGTCTCCATACATCTTTCCCATGTTTATATCAGGTCTTCAACAGCAGGGCCTTATCGCCTCTCTTCCTGCAGATATCCCGGTTTATGGGCAAGGAGCCTTTACCTTTTGGGGGCTTGGATCCCTTGGCCAACATCTCTCTTGGTAGATAATCCATTGTTGATTCAGATCTCCTGTATTAATATATTTTGCTTAAGTGCGTAGCTTAAGGAGACTTTAGCATTATATTTGGTTCTGAATAGCAGAATAATCCTTTCACAGTTTCTATGTCCATTAGTCAATTAAAGAAGGCAGTTTTACCGATTTTACAAGAGAATACCTCTAAAGACATTGGCTCTAATCTACAGCTGGGAGAACGACCTCATCATCTTCATATATCTATTGCATGTGCTGTCTTAGTAGGATGAAAGGTTATGCCTCGAAAAGCTGGCAGCCCCTGAAAGAAAACAGCCAGAATTGACTAGAGACCAAGACAACAGCTCCAGAGAAAGTAGAAGTTTTGCATCTCATCCACCTGTGCCCCTTTTCTAAGCCTAGGGAACATTCTGTGGAAGAAGAGGCGCGGTAGAATGTAAGGGCTGCGATTGGGTGAATGGTGAGGTGAAGGAAACTACTGCAATATAGCTGGACACTCATTTGATCAACTTGTATTGAACATACAAGCCACCACTGCTGGATGGTGGGACCCATGAGCTGTGTGGGTTTGGGCACAACTGCTCCAAATTGGTTTTACATGAAGATGCTTATACTCACAAACTGATCACTTATTGTTAAAAAAATGAAAAAAAACAAACAAAACAAAAAAACAGAAAGATGCAGAAAAGTTACGGCAGAACGCATGATCTGGGATGGG
The DNA here is from genome assembly GCA_009823505.1 of Rhizomys pruinosus. Lineage (NCBI taxonomy): Eukaryota > Metazoa > Chordata > Mammalia > Rodentia > Spalacidae > Rhizomys > Rhizomys pruinosus. The sequence goes on from VZQC01004376.1 coordinate 5,810,103, forward strand.
TAGGGGTGGGGTGGGAGTGGGTGAAGGGAAGGGGATATAACCCGAACTGGAATGGAAAATGTGTATGAAATACACAAAGCATCAATAAAAAAATTATTTAATAAAAAAAAGTTCTTGGATGAATTGGAGTCTTGCCAAATTTCTAGATAACAATGAATATTATAAAAATTGTCAGGGTTTTTTTTTTTTTTTTTTTTTTTGGTCTTTTGAGACATGGTTTCCCTATAGCCCCAGCTATCCTGGAACTTGCTCTCTAGACCAGGCTGGCCTTGAACTAACTCACAGAGATCTGCCTGCCTCTGCCTCCTGAGTGCTAGAATTAAAGGCATGTGCCACCACACCTGGCTTAAAGATGGGACTGCGTTTGCGCTCTCCCCTTTAAAAAAAAAAGACGGTTCTTAGCCGCCAGGTGGGTGCTGGGAATTGAACCCAGGTCCTCTGCAAGAGCAGTCAATTTATTTTTGAAGCTTGAAACAGCAATTCTAGAGTTGATTAGTTAGAAAAAGAAGAGCTAAGAAATACATTCTTTGAGATAGGCTTTCATTCTAGCACAGGCTGGACTCACATTTGTGATAATCATCTTGCCTCATGTTTCTCTAAGTGCCAGGATTGCAGGTAGGAGCCACTACTCCCAGACAGTCACTCATTGTCGAGCCGACCCTTACCATGAACTTTTGAGCCTCCTGTTATCATGCATATTTTATATGAGACAAATAAGCATTCTGCTGTGCTATATCCCCAGCATAAGAAATACTTTTTAAAAAGATGTTTGGGCTGGAGAGATGGCCTAGTGGTTAAGAGTGCCGACTGCTCTTTCAGGGGACCTGGGTTCAATCCCCAGCACCCACATGGCGGCTGAGAACCATCTGTAACTCCAATTCCAGGAGAACTCCAGTTCGGAATCTGACACCCTCTTCTGACCTCTGCAGCATTGCACAACATGAGTGCACAAACCTACACGCAGACAGTACATTTGTACACATAAAAAATAAATAAAATTAAAAATAATTAATTAATTTAAAAAAAGATGTGGGGCCAGAGAAATGGCTCAGTAGTTAAAAACACTGGTTGTTCTTGCAGAAGAAAGATGCTTGCTTCCCATCACCCACATGGCAGCTAAGAACTGAAAGTAAACTCAAGTTCAAAGGTGATCCAACACCCTCTTCCAACTTCTGAGGGCATTGCATGACACAGCTGCATTTACACACATACAACAAAATACTCATATACAAAAAATTAAAAAAAATTAATAGAAGACATTGGCCAGACCTTTGAAGAGTGCCTGGCAGTGTCTGAAGCTGGGCTTCAAGTCCTGGTGAGCTTCCCAAATTGCACCGTGCACATCCCACTACATTGGGACCACTTGCTCCCTCTCCCACTGCCCAAGGGCTGGGCTTCTCTGCAGGCTAGTAGAGGCCCAGACCTTAGCAGACTGCCTGAGAGTGCCTCAATCCAACCCTGCCTTTTAAGCTTCCCAGCTGTGCTTGCTGGCCAGTAGGGGCCCAGACCTTAGGAGGAAGCTTGAGAGTACCTGACTGGCACCTGGCTCAGGCCCCTGTGGGAGCACCTGAGTAGTAGGACTAGAGCCATCTGGTCCCTTCAACATAAAATCAAAAGAGAGAACCCGAAGCCTAGACCAACCAGCTTTTCATATCCAATAATAAAACAACCAAGGCACACCAATACTACAAACAGAATCAACTCAACAAAGGAAGACTTGAGTTTCATAACAGAATCACAAACAACAAAAGAAATCCACATGCCAAAATCTACAACTAAAAAATAACAATATGAATTCCAGGCATGGTGGTGCACACCATGTGAGTTTCAGGCTGGCTGGGACTAAAGGGAGACACTGTCACAAAAAAGACAATAATAATAATAATAAATAATAATAGGAAAAACAAAATAATATGTTCCCACCAAACACCACTAGTCCTATAGAAGAGTTACAATTCTACAATAAAATATTGAAGAAGATTCAGGCTGAAATAAAGAAGGAAGTGAAAACTCAATAAGGCATATACTTAATGAATATAGATGTAAAAATTCTCAACAAAATACTTGCAAACCACATACAGGCTGTATTAGTCAGGGTTCTCTAAAGAAACAGAAGCAAGAGGATGGATATATAGCTATATACAATTTATTGATTTGCTTGCATGACAGAGCTCAAGTAGTCCGACAGTAGCCGCGCCACACTGGAGAGGCTGAGAATCTCTTAATTATCATCAATGAAGTTCCCTCATGCAACAGAGGGCCAGGAACACAAAAAGTCACAAATGACCAAGGCGTAGACAATAAGTCTCCCGACTGTGCGTCTTTGGACAGGATTCCTATATTAAACTCCACCCCTCCAGGGCTCAGGGACCATCATGGAAGTGGGGACAGAAAGATTATAAGAGCCAGAGAGGAGGTGCACGACCATATGGAAATAGAATCCTACATGCTCCTGGGGACCATGCTTATTCAAATGAACCTATAGCAATGGTGTCAGGATCACAAAACCCAAACAAAATTAAGCAGACAAAAACCCAGCAAAGAACTGTGGAAATGGGCAGCAATTCCCAATCTTAGTTGAAGAATTATTAGCAGCTGATTACAGCTAGGTGAGAGTTTATCTTCTTAAAAGGAGGGACTTTAGACAGGCAAACTAGATCTCAGTGGATGAGTTTCGTGCTGAGGGACATTTGGGAATACTGGCTTGACACTATAGACCTTAACACAAATGAGAGAATGTATGAATTCCAGTGGGGGGAGGGAGGGCTGGGGAAAGGTGCCAGTGGGGAAAGAGGAATAAAGATGATTAAGATGTTCTGTATGAAATACACAAAAATTCCATTAAGATTTACACAAAAGGACACAGTGGTTGGAGAGAATGGCTCCTACGTCAAAAAACTTCTTGTTCTTCCAGAAGACCTGAGTTGGTTCTCAGTACCCACATCAGGCAGCTCAATAGTGCCTCTAACTCCAACTCCAGGATCTGACTCTCTTCTGGCCTCCACACATGAGGTATGCGTGCGCGCACACACACACACACATAAGTAAAAATAAAATATAAATAAAAAGGACATTTGTGGGTGGACCCAGGCTTGGGCATGTGTGGGCTAACATTTCAGCCAGCATGCATTCTGAGTCATGAGTAAAGATCACACAACCTCTCTATTTATGCTCTGCGCTGCTTGCCTTGTAAGAATAAACAGATTTTTACAATTTGTACCACTGGATGAGATCTCCATGTTGTTAATGCGCATGTTCTTCTTAGCCAGATTGATTGTGGGGTTACCAATCTTACATCTAACTCTTCCACTTGTCTGCTCATAGGAATTATCAGTTTGTCCACTGATTGGTTGGTCACAGGGCCAGCAGGCCCTGGAGTTCACAACAGCAAACTACAGGCATTGATGAAATAGGATCAACACCCAGCACAAAGGATTCAAATGGATGCCTCTGAGCACAGTTGATTGGTTCACAGGGTTTCTCCTTTTCAGCTAAATTAACATGAATGAATCTTTTCTATTTGCACCCAAGAATTCTGATACATTGACTTTCCCCACCATAGAAACAACACTCGTAATAGAATTGGAGTAATATAGAACTTTTAAATCAATAGACTTAAAAGGGCACTATTCTTTATAAAAATTATTCAGTTTTGCCTAGTGCAGTGTTGCATGCCTTTAATCCCAGCACTCGGGAGGCAAAGACAGGCAGATCATTGTGAGTTCAAGGCCAGCATGGTCTACAAAGTGAGTTCCAGAACAGCTGGAACTACACAGAGATCCTGTTTCAAAAAGACAAAAAAAAATTATTCAGTTTTAAAAGTTGGCATTATATGGCAGTGTACAAAAGAAACATTGTTCAATTGAGGTTTTTTTTTGGCTGTGAAAACTTGTTAAATTGCCAATATACAAACATATTAAAATTAATTCCTTTATGATGTGATAATATTTTATTACTTTTAGTGCATGCACACGTATGTGTATGTGTGTGTGTGTATGTGTATGAGTGTGTGTGTGGTGTCTGTGTGTATGAGCGTGGGTTTATATGTGTGAAGGTCAAAGGGCAACAATGGAAGTCACTTCTTTTTTAAATTTTTTTTTAAATTTATTTTTGTATGTTATGAATGTACTGTCTGCATGTAGGTTTGTGCACCCGGGTCATGCAATGCCATGGAGGACAAAAGAGGGCATCAGTTTCCCCTGGAACTGGAGTTAAAGATGTTTCTCAGCCGCCATGTGTGGGATGCTGGGGATCAAACACTGGTCCTCTGCAAGAGCAGTCGGCGCTAGGCCATCTCTCCAGCCCCGGGAGTCATTTTGTCTTTTTCAAGACAGGGTTTCCCTGTAGCCCCAGCTGTCCTGGAACTCACTCTGTAGACCAGGCTGGCCTTGAATTTACAAAGATCCGCCTGCCTCTGCCTCCCAAGTGCTAGGATTAAAGGCGTGCGCCACCACCCCCGGCTTTATTTCTTACCTTCTATCTTAGTGAAGCAGGGTGTTGCTTGTTTCTGCTCCTTTGTTGGGTGCTCTGGGGTAATTGTTCTATGCGAGTTGGCCTCCACCTCCCATCTTGCCAAAGGAGTGAAGGTGCTACAAATGTGCACCACTGGATCTAGCTTCTTTACAAGTTGGGGCTTTTACTAAGTCATATCCCTAGCCTTAAAAATGATTCCTCATGAGACACAGCTTTTTAATCTTCCAATATGGACTGAAGACTCATGTCTCTCCAAGAATCCTCCAAACCTTGAATGCCAGATGGGGACTACTGAGATACCCAGCTTGTGGACTAAACAGTTAAGGGGATTTCAGCCTCTCCAGAATATAGACTCCCATTGTTGGACTACCTGTGCTGTATCATGGAGGCCAGTGCAGGGGGATCAAGACAGGACACGTGCTTACTGGACTTCATTTGGGGGACCATGGGAGGGAAAGAGCCCAATGTGGAGCAAAAGTACAGGATTGATGGTTGTTTGGGATTGCCAAGGAGGAAACTTTGAGCACTTCCTTAAGGAAAACATGACATCTTTTAGGAAAAAAAAAAAGTCCTCCAATTCAAGTGATATGTGTATGTATATATTTATGTATATATATATATATGTATATGTATATATATGTGTGTGTGTGTGTGTGTGTATACTGTAGCAATTCAAGTTGGAGAGAACAATAACAAAAGAACTGAAAAAAAAACAACTCTGGACTCAGAAAAAGATGCAGGACATATATAGCAGAGTGCAGGGACTCGGGTGGGTGGGGGGCACGGAAAGGGAAGTGACTCTAGATTTGATTGAGAAATGATGTATGACTTATGGAAAAAATTTAACAATAAAAAAATAAAAGAATCCTCTCTGCATTCTCACTGTTGTGCCGGCTCTCCATAATGGCCAGCAGAAGCTTGGAGGCCTTGTTCTGGAGATGAGGAAGGAGTCAGTACAGGGCAAGTCAAGGTACAGGCCAAGGGGACCCCGTACTTGTTTCAGTTGGGATCACCCAGACCTCTTTCGTGCTTTCAATCAGAAATCATTTGAAACTGCTCATTCTTTGTCTTATTAACATTTGTTTTTTGTTTATAAATACATTTTTGTTTTATTACTTATTTATGTATAAATAAAACTATTTTTTAAATTGATTCCTCATATTAAAATTGAAAAACATTCAATGTAAGATGAATATTAAAAGTATGTAATTGGGGGCTGGAGAGATAGCCTAGCGGTTAAGAGCACCGACGCTCTTGCAGAGGACCCGGGTTCGATCCCCAGCACCCACATGGCGGCTAAGAACCGTCTGTAACTCCAATTCCAGGAGAACTCCAGTTCCAGGGGAATCCGAGACCCTCTTCTGACCTCCGCGGCATTGCACGACACGGGTGCACAGACCTGCATGCAGACANATTACTCAAAAATCAAAGTATCAAGAAAAACGCCTTTGAGTTCTTCAGTTGTAGAGGCAATACAAGGTAGATCATAGTGACACAATTCAAAACCTCATATTGTACAAAAGTGTCTTAGAAAGGTGGAAATACTGATTGATCTATAAAATAATGAGCAAAACAAATTGTGACTTATTTTTCTCGTTGTTTCATTGGTGTGAGAGGTGATAGTAACAAATAGTCTCCGTTGGACTCCATTTACTTTATTTTACACCTGATGTATTAGTTAGTTGTCCTTCCTGTGTGTATGTAACTGTGCCATGTATGTGAATAAATGCTCTTCTCAAGGGATATGTATCTGTATGAGATTGTGACTACTCGAGATTATACCCTAGTAACTGGGAGTATATGTTGGGTGGCTTCTTTAGGCTGAAACCGTGGGTAATTGTGGAAACCTTGGTCACTTAAACTAAGAACCACATAACTCGCCATTCCATACTTGAGACTTACTGAGCGTATGGTTTTGCAGGGAAATACTCTTATAGCGTTTACACCTTATGTTTTTTTGCATGGTATTCCACTATTGTTTTTTATTTTTTTTGATTCTTTGCTTTGTGTCTATGCTTCATTACAATCTATTATGTCACAAGATTCAGATGATCGAGGGCAATAATAGTCCCTTCGACGCTTGCCCCCAATAGGTAAAGTGGGGGATTCCAAACTTTAAAGGAGAGTTTATAACATTTACTAAAAACTCCAACTAGCTGTCCAATTCCTGTGGTACCGTACGCAATTAAAACCCATGATCATGGCTCATTTCTGTACTGTAAATCTACATTTCCATTTTCTCTTGCTTTCTTTTGGGTTTTGTTCTTTTGGTCTTTTCTCACAATTTTTGTAAGACCTAAGCTAAAAGTGTCTGATAGAGTGTTTAGTTGAGTACATAAGAATTGACCATCCTATAATTAGGTAAAACCAATTTGCAGCCAGTTGTGCCCAAACCCACAAAACGAAGCATCATGGAGGGCTCCTCAATCCTATACATACCCAGCAGGGGGGCCTTGTATGTTCCATTTCAATGTCCTTGATTGACAACATGCAGGTGTACCAGTCTACCTCAAAAATTGTTGATATATGTTATTTTAACTCTCCATTACTTCAAGGTGTATTTGACTTTTTTGTGATTAACCCAAATCGTAGTTTTTTTAAACCTCTTAAAATACAGTTTTTTTATTGCTTTATTTTTTTTTTTATTCCGTATGCCCGTGTTCCGGCTAATCTGCAGAATATGTTCTCCGTACCTTAATATGGCTCTGTGGCGAAAGTAGTGTAAGGACTAGCCAAAGGTGGAATGAGAAGCAAAAACACAGTCTACATATTCTCTGGAGCTGTTCGTTTCTTGTGTACTCTAGTCAATTTCTGGCTGTTTTCTCCTTTGTCGCCTATGGTGTCCTGCCAGACTGCTTGTTGCACAGGCGCCGAGTCCAACCTTTCGATCGAAGTGGACCTACTAATCAGGATATCCCTAGAAGCACATTTGCAAGGTATTGTGTAATTTGATAGAAGGTTGTTTAAAGCTATTTTAAACCAGTGCTTATATGTATGATTGATAGTTCTTTGGGTGCCCTTCTGGGCCTAACTCAAATGGAACGCCACAAATGATGCCACACAATGTGGAGAAATCCTTATAATATAATATATTGAAAAGCAGTATATATATATATACTACATCATTTTTTAAACTACATATCGTTAGTAATAAACAAAAGGTAACTAAATTGTATGGTAGGTTACTTTGGTATAGGAACAGAAAGTTTCTGCGATGGTAATTGCTTTATACTCCATGAATACATTTTCCTTTCTTCCTGTTTCCCTAAATGTATGATTAATTAGTGGTCTTTCGAGTCATTTTAACTTGGTGGGATATCTAATATTAGGAACATGTTTCCTAAAACAATTAGAGGATGTTAGCTTGTGGATCAGCCGTGGTGTTATGCTTCCAAGGAGAGAGGATAATCCCATCTAATTTGGGATATATACAGACATATGGCTACCACTGGCTGCCACCATATAGTGCCAGGCAGGTGAGGTGTAGCTGGTGCTGACGGGGAGGAGTCCTTGCTTGACTCAGAAAGAGCCTATATTTGCTTTATTGTGTTTAGTGGCCTTTGGTAGACACTCTCCAGTGCTGGCATTCTCCAGAGGACCATTGTATACGTGCAAGGTGCAGTCTCTCCATACATCTTTCCCATGTTTATCTCAGGTCTTCAACAGCAGGGCTTAATCGCCTCTCTTCCTGCAGATATCCAGGTTTGGAGGCAAGGAGCCTTTACCTTTGTTGGGGCTTGGATCCCCTGGCCAAACATTCCTTGGGAGAATATCACATTGCTGATGTCAGAGTTTCCTGTATTAATATATTTTGTTTATAGTGCATTAAGTGCATAGCTTAAGGAGACTTTAGCATTATATTTGGTTCTGAATAGAGAATAATCCTTTTCACAGTTTCTATGTCCATTAGTCAATTAAAGAAGGCAGTTTTACCGATTTTACAAGAGAATACCTCTATAACGGCTGGCTCCAATCTACAGCTGGAGAATGACCTCATTATCATCATATTTCTCCTTATTCTATGGGGGGGCATTAAGAAATTTTTATTTTATGTGTATGAGAGCTTTGCCTACATGTATGTAAGTTAATCACATGCATTCAATGCCTGTAGAATTCAGAAGACAGCATCAGATCCCCTGGAATTGAAGTTATGGACAGTTGTTAGGCACCATGTGAACCCAGGTCCTCTGCAAGAGCAACCAGTGCCCTTAATCACTGAAACATTTCTCCAGCCCCAAAGGTTGTGTGTTTGTTTTTGTTTTGTCTTTTTTTCTTATTTTGTTGCCCACCTCTTAGGGCAACTGCTGTACTACTGAGCTAAATTCCTAGCCTCTTTGCATTACGTTTATTTGAGAGTCTGTCACTGAACCCAGAGCTCAATGATTGGCTACACTGGCAAGCCAGGACACCACAGGGATCCTCCTTTCTTCACCCTCCCATTGCTGGGATCGTAGGTGTGCACCGTCTCTCCCCAGTTTTGTTTTTTTGTTTGTTGTGTTTTTTTTCGAAGCCAATTTTTTTACTGAAGCTTTGTGCATTTCATACAAAAATTCCCAGTCAAATCTAGACCCCTTCCCCCTTCCTTGTGTCCCTACCCCACCAGAGCTCATGCATTCTGCCAAACATGTTTTTCATCTTTTTCTCAGTCTCTTAAAATTTTCGATGCAGAAGTTTACTGCTTCAGACAGAAGTTCACTGTTTCAGTCAGTTATTTGACCTAGTCTCTTACTTGTTGTTGTTGGTGTTGTTGTTGTTCCTTCCAATTTGCATCACTCCAAAATACACATATATTCTCCTAAGAGAACTTTACTAGATTTTAATGATCTGGAATATTTATTTTAGCATATATGAGAAGAGAAAGAAAGAAAGAAATAGCTAAAAAGAATGCACGAGGTCTATTGGGGTGGGGGGCATTGAAGGGGGAATGGGTCTAAAATAGATTAAGTAATGTATGAAATGCAATTTCAGCCACCTTGTAAAAACCAAAACCAAAATAGGCATATATGCATGGCAAACATATATCAAGATTATGATATCATAGGTTTTAGTATCTTCAGCTTATGATTTCTTTTTTTATTATTATTTTTTCTTTCTTAGGCTTAAAGATGTCTTATTTTCCTTAAGGAATTGTTTGAACGTTCCTCTTTGGCAAGCCCAAACAACCACCAGTTCTGCCCTCGTGCTCCACACTGGGGTATTCTCTTCCCATGGTCACCAAATTAAGGCCAGTAAGCACTGCATCCTGTCTTGATCTTCCCGTACTGGTGTCCATGATACAGCCTGGGTAGTCCAACAATGTCAGTCTATACTCTGAAGAGGCTGAAACTCCAGTAGTTGCTCAGTCCACAAGTTGAATGTCTCAGCAGTCCCTATCCAGCACTTGAAGGTTTGGAGGATTCTTGGAAAGACATGAGTCTTCAGTCCATATTGGAAGGTTGAAAAGCTGTGTCTCATGTCTTTGAAGGATGGCAAAAGCAGTGGCAGCCACAGGGTAGCTGCAGTTGCCAGTAAGAATTGAAGACAGGAAAAACAACAGTGGTTTTTTTTTTCTTTTTGTCTTTTTACTAAGATCTCAAGTTTTATACATGAAGTACAGTTTCTCAGGCCTTACTAATAATTTATTTCTGGTTATACTTTCCTTTTGGATGTTTAAGGCCACAAAGTTAGCCCAGATTAACCAAGGTTTTTGTTTTCTCAAAGTCAGTTGAGGACCTGGTCCTCAAGGGTCACTCAGGTTTTTTTTTTGTTTGGGTTGGGGGGAGCACCTGGCTCCTTTGGGTTTTCATTTACTAGTTCCATCCACCTGAGGACAAAGTCAGGTATTGTTAGATCAGGCTTCCCTTTCTGAAGCATGAGCAGACTTTCCGCTTTATAGACTGGACACTGCCTGAAGTCCCATTAGTGGATCTCTAAGACCTCCCTGCACAGGAAGACTGGTTACTCACATTTGCAGGACATTTCAAGAGATGCCCCCCATGCATAGTCTCCTGGGACTTAGTAGACCTCTGAGGGCAAAGAACAAACTTATCCCTTAAGTCCCTTGGCCAAATTGATATGGGCATTAAATATGGTGGTTAAGCATCCAAAAAGGCTAAGTTACACCAGTGTCATACTTTTAATTACTGTATAATATTTTAGAAAAGGCCTGGACAAAAGCTCAAGCAACCTTGTATAAAAAATACTAAGAATCACTCCTATAAAATAAATACTGTTGTTAGACACAATGTCGTGACAAACTAGTTTTTCTCATTATTTTGATTTTATATTACTCTGAAATATGCATACATATCCTCCACCCATATACCAAAAATTCCAAAGTCTGAAAATAAATGGTAGGTTAATTCTAGAACCTGTTAAGGGATTCGCAATGTAAGAATATAATTGTTTTCAGATCACAAAGAATATAACATTAACGCTGCTTAGTTTGCCTTACAACTAGGTACTTGGTGCTAGCATCCACAGATTAGGGATCTGATTCATTGTTTGTTTTTCTGGGACTGTGTTACATCATTTAACACACTATCTTCTAGTTCCATCCATTTACCTACAAAGTTCACGATGTCATCTTTCCTTATCACTGCATAGAACTCCACTGTGTAGATATACCACATTTTCTCTATCCATTTGTCAGTTGAGGGGCACTTGGGTTGGTTCCAGCTCTTCACTATCATGAAGAGAGCTGCAATAAACATGGATGTGCATGTATCTCTGCAGTAGGATGATTTTTGTGGGTATGACTGGGTCAGGTGGTAAGCACATTTTGAGTCTTTTAAGGGTTCTCCACCCTGCTTTACACAGTGGTTGTACAAGTTTATATTCCTGCCAGCAGGGGATGAGTGTTCTCCTTTCCCCACAACCTCTCCAGCATTTGGTATCATTTGTTTTCTTGATCCTAGCCAGTCTGATTGGAGTGAGATGATATCTTAAAGTGGTTTTGATCTACATTTTCTTAATTATTAGTGATGTTGAACACTTTTTAAGATGTTTTACAGCCATCTCTAATTCCTCACTTGTGAAGTCTCTGTTCAGCTCCTTACTCCATCTTTTGAGTGAATCATTTGTTTTCTTACTTCTTTGTTTTTTGAGTAGTTTATATATTCTGGAAGTTAGTGCTTTGTCAGATGTCAGTGGTGAAGGTTTCCTCCCACTCTGGGTTTTCTCTTCACTTCCTTGATTGTTTCTTTCACTATACAGAAGCTTTTGTCTTCTAATGATTTTTTTTAGTCTTTTTGAGACAGGGTCTCCCTTTAGTCCCAGCTGGCCTGGAGCTCACTATGTAGCCCAGGCTGGCTTTGAATTCACAGGAATCTGCCTGCCTCTGCCTCCTGAGTGCTGGGATTAAAGGCGTGTGCCACCATGCCCAGATAGAGATGGGTGTCTTGTAGATAGCCTATAGAAGGAATCAGTTTCTTAATCCATTCTCCCAGTCTATTCCTTTTGATTGGGGAGTTTAGACCTTTAGTATTTAAGGTTATTATTGAGAGATGTGTGTTGTTTCCTTTTACCTTATTTTTTGTTTTCATTCTTGGTCTAGGTTTGTATTCACTCTGTTATGCTTTTGTTGCTTTCTCTCTTTAATTGCTTAGGGATAGTTGCTCCTTTCCTCTGTTCTTTGGATTGCTTTGAGGATTTTCTGAAGTGTTTGTTTCTTTGACATGTATTCTTTCATCTCCTTCTTGTTGTGAAAGATTCTTCTTTCTCCTTCAACTATAATTGACATTTTTGCTGGGTATATTAGTCTGGGTTGGCATCTAAACTCGTTTAGTACTGGGAATACTTTGGTCCACATTCTTCTAGCTTTCATAGTTTGCACTGAGAAGTCAGCTGTTATTCTGATGGGTTTTTCCCCCTATATGTAACTTGTTGTTTTTCTCTTGTGGCTTTCAGTATTTTGTCTTTGTTTTGAGCATCTAGTGTTTTAACAATTATATGGTGTGGGGAATTTCTTTTTTGGTCCTGTCCATTTGGTGTTCTATGTGCTTCTTGTACTTGTATGGGTTTGTCTTTTTTCAGTTTGGGGAAATTTTTTCTATTATCCTGTTGAAGATCTGGTCAATAGTGTTGTCTTGGGATTCTCCTCCTTCTTCTATCCCTATGATGTGGAGGTTTGGTCTTTTCATAGTGTCCCACATTTCCTGGTTGTTCCACTCGTGTTTTTTAAAAATTTTCATAATCTTTACTTCAGCATTCTATTTGGTCCATGTTATCCTGCAGGTCTGATATTCTTTTTTCTGCTTCTTCCATTCTGCTTCTGAGGCTTTTAACATCCTTTCCTGTTGATTGGATGAATGTTCAATTTCCTTTTCTCATTTCACCCTGTGATTTATTTAGTAGTTCTACTTCCTTCTGGAGCCTGTCATTCTCATCTTGTAGCTCTTTGGTTCATTGGTCATTTTCGTTTTCCATTTTGGCCTGGGACCTTTTCAGCATTTCCACTTCTTTCCAGAGTTGGTCATTTTCTCCCTCTGGTTCTTTCCAACACTTATTATCTCCCTCTAGGTTCTTCTTGAGTTTTTCAATCTCTCCCCCTAGTTCTTTCCAACATTTGTCATTATCAACCTCCTGGTACTTCTTGATTTTTTCATTCTCTTCCCTTAGTTCTCTAACTTCTTTGAATATGTCCACAATTGTTCTTCTAAGGTCCGTGTCTTGGGAGATCTCATTGTAGGAATCTTCTGTAGAGTTGGTAGAATTCAGTGTGGATTTATTAAGAGCTTTTCCCATGTTGTTTTTTCTTTGTGTCTTTGGCATGTGGATCTGTTTATTTGTTTCTTTGGATTCTGGTGCCTCAACATTGGCTGCACAGACTATAATCACTAATAATGCACCTGCTAGATCCTCTGCACCACCGCTCCCCCAGGCTGAGCTGGGAGATGGGGGGGTGTTTGCTCCCTTGGCCCACGCACCGGTACCCTGTTGGCCAACTCACGCCACACGCTGGGCACGCGCTGGTGTTGTGCTGTGTGCGTGTCTAACTCCACCCACGTCACTCGCTGGAACCCGAAGGATGGATGGTCCCCGGTAATACCAAGCCTCCAGGGAGCACAGGGGTGCCCAAAGCACCAAGGCAGGAAGGACTCACCTGGTCTTTCTCCTGCTGATGTTGTGCAGGACGCAGGTGAAATCTGCTCACGCCACTTGCTGGGCACTTGCTGGTGTTGTGCTGTGTGCGTGTCTAACTCCACCCACGTCACTCGCTGGAACCCGAAGGATGGATGGTCCCCGGTAATACCAAGCCTCCAGGGAGCACAGGGGTGCCCAAAGCACCAAGGCAGGAAGGACTCACCTGGTCTTTCTCCTGCTGATGTTGTGCAGGACGCAGGTGAAATCTGCTCACGCCACTTGCTGGGCACTTGCTGGTGTTGTGCTGTGTGCTGTGTGCGTCTTCCTGGTTCTAGTTTTTGAAGTCTCTAGACCATCTCTTGCTTCCTCAGAATCTTTGAGCTAACTCAAGACATTTCTGTTACTTCCACGAAATGATTAGCTTATCTAGCTTGAAATGTATATCTCTTCTTTGTACTAATCTATGGTGTTGGTAAGGAATAGTTTGGGTCTGGGCACTATAGTTAGTTTGTATAAACTTAATCCATTTGGAATTACAATGATCATACTGGGGGGCTGGAGAGATAGCCTAGCAGCTAAGAGCACCTACCGCTCTTACAGAGGACCTGGGTTTGATCCCCAGAACCCACATGGCGGCTAAGAAACGTCTGTAACTCCAATTCCAGGAGAACTCCAGTTCAAGGGGAATCCGACACCCTCTTCTGACCTCTGCAGCATTGCACGACATGGGTGCACAAACCTGCATGCAGACAGTACATTCATACACATAGAAAATAAATAAATAAAAATAATAAAAAATGATCATACTGGAATCTTCTTGAGTGTCCAGCTAAACACAATTTAAGGTTGACAAATCTTTCTTGGATAAGAGGTGTTGGTGAGATTCTTTTTAAAAAATTTGTGGGGGAGGGCGGGGGTGGGAATGCACAGAGAGGCCAGAAAAAGACGTTGGATCTCCTGAAGCTGGGACTACAGGTGGTTGTGGGCCTGACAATGTGGTTTTTGGGAACCAAACTCAGATCCTCTGGAAGTGTTTAACTGCTGTCCCATTTTTTTTAGCCTTAACAGTTTTTTTATTTTTAAGGACAAAACAGGGGGCTGAAGAGATGGCTCAGAAGTTGCTCTTGCACAGGACTTGGGTTCAGTTCCCAGCTCCCACATGGCAGCTAACACCCATGAGTAACTCCAGTTCCAAGGGATCTGGCACCCTCTTTTCATCTCCTTGGGGATTGCATGACACATGACATTTGTGCACTTACATACATTCAGAAAATACACTCATACTCCTAAGAAATAAAGGTAATAAATAATTTTTTCCAAAAGACAAACATGATTCCCTAGATCATGTAGATCAGAAGGAAAAATTAGAATAAATTGGTGAGATATAACTGGTTTGTTTCGAACTGTGGATAGGTGACCAGGTATATCAGCTATCAAAACATAAACAAATTCCTACATCCTGTGATGGTCTTAAGTCTTTTCCTCATAGATCAGTCTGTTTTAAACATTAGTCTATGCTTTTCTTGCCTTCTTTTTCAGCATTCCCCATTCCACACCAGCTTTAAATAATAGCTGATCATTTAGAATAAAGGCTGGACTACTTCAATAAGGGAGAAGAATATTTAAACATGGGAAATTCTAATGTCATATTTGGTGTGTCTATGTCAAGAATAATGCTGTGGCTATGAAAATGTAATATTTTTTAATGTATGATGTCTATTGGATTGGACTTTTATCCATGTGGTCCAAATTACTAGCAAGCCATGGTGGCACATGCCTTTAATCCCAGCACTCATGAGGAAGAGGCAGACAGATCTCTGTGAGATCAAGGACAGCTTGCAACTGTCTACAAACCCCAGGCCAGCTGGGGCTACTCTTTCTCAAAAAAAAACAAAAACACAACACCCTCCACCCCCGCCACAAACAAAATTACCCATGGAAATCAGGACACTTGCTTCTTTCTTGTAAAGTCCAAGATCTGATCACAAAAGTACTTTCATTCATAGTATTTGAACATTGCTTTTGTAAGTTGGCTGTATCAGCAAGTCAGTAACATTTCAGCCCAAGTGCCTCTGAGTTACTCTCTGGAGTAAATGAGCCTTGAGAAGTAAGTCTGTACATACATACTTTAATTTACTATTTTATTTAGCAATTCATATATAGAAAAAATATATCTTGATGTAGAATTTCATGAGTTTAAATCTTTTAATTTTATTTTATGTGTATGAGAGTTTTGCCTGCATGCTCTGCATGTGCACCATGTGTGTGCAATGTCCATGGAGGGCAGGAGAAGGCATCTGATCCCTTAGAACTAGAGTTATGGAAGGTGGTAAGCTGCCTTCGTTCTGTTGGAAACAAAACCAAGGTGCTCCTTAAAGCACAGAAAATTCAGTTAAGTGCTGAGACATTTCTCCAACTGCAAATTTGATGAGTTTGGATGACTACATAACTGGGTAACCAATATCCCAGTTGAGATGTAGAACTTTTCTAGCACTCCAAATAGTTCCTTTATGGCTTTTTTAACCAGTCCCTCTAAGAGGCAGCTGATGTTTATATTTCTTTCTTTCTGCATGTTCTTGAGTGTCATATAAGATGAAACACACAGGATATACCCTTATGATGCTAGGCTGTTTTTCTCTAAATAATGTCAAAACATTAACACTCCAGAGAGTGTTATCCATGCTCTTGAACATAGAAGTAGCTTGACCTTTCTCATTGCTAAATGGTATTCTATTGAATTATGTATATAATAATTCTTTTTTATCCATTTTATCAGGTTTTGTTTGTGGACTTAAAATTGTCTGGTTTGGGGGCTGGAGAGATGGCTCAGCAGTTAAGAGCATTGACTACTCTTGCAGAGGACCTGGGTTCTACTCCTAGCACCCACCTGGAAGCTAAGAACCTTCTTTAAGCTGGGTGTGGTGGTGCATGCCTTTAATCCTAGCACTCAAGAGGCAGAGGCAGGAGGATCTCTGTGAGCTCAAGGCCAGTCTGGTCTACAGAGTGAGTTCCGGGTCATCTGGGGTTATAGGGAGACCATATCTCAAAAAACAACAGCAAAGACAAAACCAAAACAAAACAAAAAACAAAAAAAAAGTAAATATATATATATATATATATATATATATATTTATTATCATCTTCCGACGCCCCAGCGTGCCTGGAACTCACTACGTGACCAGGTTGGCTTGAACTCACAGAGATCTGCCTGCCTCTGACTCCCAAGTGCTGGGATTTAAAAGCTGCACCACCACACCTGGCATAATATATATATATATATATATTATTATATATATATATGAGAGAGAGAGAGAGAGAGGAGAGAGAGAGAGAGAGAGAATGTAATTTTGTTAAAGAGAAACTCCAAAGAATAAGGAGAAATAAAAAGTAAAAAAAAAAATGTTTTTAAAATTATATTTGTGGGGGTGCTGGAGAGATGGCCTAGCAGTTAAGAGTACCAACTGCTCATGCAGAGGACCCGGGTTCAATTCTCAGCACCCACATGGCGACTGAGAACTGTCTTTAATTTCAGTTCCAGGAGAATCCGACACCCTCTTCTGACCTCCTCGGCATTGCACAACATGGGTACACAAACCTAAATGCAGACAGTACATTCATACACATAAAAATAAATAAAATTTGAAAAAAGGAAATAATAATTAAAAAAATACATTTGTGGGATGGAGAGACGGCTCAGCAGTTAAGAGCACTGACTGCTTTTGCAAGAACTGTGGTTTATTCCCAACATCCAAAATGGCATTAAAATGTCCTCCAATTACAGTTCCAGGGGAATCTAATGCCCTTTTCTGAGCTCCACTGTCACTGCGTGGCATGGTGCACTTACATGCATACAGACAATACACCCAATGCACATAAAATACAAATAATATCCTAGTTTACTTTCAATTGCTGTGACAAAATACTCTGACAAATACCAACTTGGGGAGGAAAGGGTTTATTTGGTTATAGTTCATCACTGAGGGAGCTCAAGGTAGGAACTCAGGGCAGTAACCTGGAGGCAGGAGCTGAAGCACAGGCCATGCAGGAACATTGGTTACTGGCTTGCTCCCCTGGCCCATGCTCAACTTGCTTTCTTTTTTTTTTTTTTTTAGTAGAAAAAGCATTTTTTTTATGTGAAGAGCTACAGTGAGATCTGTAAAAGGTGTCAGTAGAATATTGCCTAGATAGAAAACAATTCAAACGTGAAAAGCGGAAAAATAAAAAGTCATGGGGCTGGAGAGATAGCCTAGCGGTTAAGAGCACCGACGCTCTTGCAGAGGACCCGGGTTCGATCCCCAGCACCCACATGGCGGCTAAGAACCGTCTGTAACTCCAATTCCAGGAGAACTCCAGTTCCAGGGGAATCCGAGACCCTCTTCTGACCTCCGCGGCATTGCACGACACGGGTGCACAGACCTGCATGCAGATATTCACATACATTCACATGCATTCATACACATACAAAAATAAATAAATAAATAAATAAATAATGAAAAAAATTAAAAAAAAAGTCATACACCTTCCTATTTAGCAGTGCAATTAATTCACATTGCAATAAAGTTAAGTCAAGTATAACAGAATCAAAACAAGTGTTTCTCCATCCTAATCAGTATACTGAGAGTTACAGTGGGAAGATCATTTCAGGTTTAAGAAATACGTAATCGATCCACAGAACGTCCTAAGACAAGGGGACACAGTTAATTCATTTCATTATCAGCTGTTGGTGCTTCAACACTCTTAAGAGGGGTGGGTAACGAGTTAACATACATATAATATATTTAGTCTATACAGTAAAAAAATACAAATTATCAACTTGCTTTCTTATACAATACACAACAACCTGCCCAGGAGTGGCACCACCCACAGTGAGATGGGCCCTTCCAAATCACTCAACAATTAAGATGCTCCACAGGCATGGTCACAGGCCAGTCCACTGGAGGCAATTCCCCATTTGAGAATCACTCAACCCAGGTGTGTCAAGTTGACAACTAAAACTATCCAGCACAAATACTAATTTTTAAAAATTCAAATATATTCTTTTCATTTAATGTGTATTAGTGTGTTGCTATGTATGTAGGGGGTGCACCAGTCTTGTACGATGCCTGGGGAGGTCAGAAGAGGGCGTCATATTCCCTGGAAGTAGAGTTATGGATTGTTGGTAGCTACCATGTGCATGCTATGAATCAAACCTGGGTCCTCTGCAAGAGAAGTCAATGTTCTTAACTGCTGAGCCATCTCTCCAGCCCCGGGATTATACTCTTTAAAAGGGGAAAGAGGACTAATGTCCTGCATCCCAGGTTTATAATGGTGGTCAATTCAAGTCAGTATTAATCATTACATGAAATATCTGCCAGTGAAAATAAAAATTGAAAAAGGCTGTAAATCAATCTCCTTACTAGAAGGAGAGGCATGGAACAGTGCTGTTCTTCCATTCCTGTACCCCCTCATCTTCTAATGTTGGGGGGTGGATGCCTCCATCTGTTCTTTGTCAGAGACTTTAAAAAATATTTTAATTGGTTTATAGGTTCTGAAGTACCTTCTATACATACACTCTGTGACTCTGCTACCAGTTGAGTAGAGGAATTATCAAGAACCACCTTTGTCCTAAGGCGATGTCAAGGGTTGAAGAAAGAGTCAGCATAGGCAGAACTGGCTGCCTTAGAGACTCAGGAGCAGCTGGGCCCTGCTCCACCAGTAGACAGAAAAGTCCAACACAAAGCCAAGAAGAGGATGTCCCTATTTCGCTCCAAGTTCAGAGCAGCAAAGGCAATCCACTTCAGCCCAAGTGACATTGTTAGATTCCATCTCCACTCTGATTGCTGCTGCTTTAGCAGTGCCAGTGCCTGTTACTGGTTACTGTGCGTGAGCAGCAACGGAGGAGGAAGCAGTCTTATTCCACACTGCAGTATAGATACATGGATACGATTACAGTAGCCAGCTCTAGGGCTGCAATTCCGGCTGCCACAATGATTGCATTGGTTCAGACATCATGTAGGAACTGTTTGATCAACCTTGTACTTTCATCATCCCGGCCACCTTTTCGGTGCAATGTTCTTCAGCTGTGCCATTGACATTCATACAACAGCAGGGAGAAAAGACTTGATTTTTTTTTCCATGAAGCATGAGCCATTAAAATTTGTGTAGTTCTGAAGCCACAGCACTTGAGCCCATCGATGGTAGAGTTCCACACTTGGGTGAATTCAGGCTGATAACCATGGTCTTTCTTGATTGCAGTCATGACCAGCAGTGCCAGGAATTGCTTGGCCACTGTGGTACACACCAAGGCAACCACAGCAGTTGCAATCTCAGCAATGAAAGTGAGAAGGATGAAGAAAAACAGCCATGATGAGGAAGTAGCCCACGTTGACAAACTGCGTGGCACTGGAGGATAGTGGCCAGATCTTCAGGAAGCCAACAGGGCCACACACACAGCAAGATCAGTAGATTGAAAAGTAACATCTTAATCTTCAATGAATTTGAGGCACTGCATGGTGGCTCCTTTTCAGGGAGCTCTTGGCAACAAGTTCTGATAGAAACCTTGTGAGGTCCTTAAGGAATAGAACAGCTCCAGGAAGCTGCCACTCAGTGGGCTGGCGGCAAGGTGATGGATCTCTAGCTCTTATACACCATGGCTCTGTCAAACTTTTTTTTACCTAATACCTCTATTGGCAATACCACCCTTGCTGTCCCCTCCCTTCCATTCTGGCAGCTTTCCCAGTCCTCCCATAAATTAATCTAGGAGATTTTTTTTTTTCGGTCTTTTCGAGACAGGGTCTCCCTGTAGGCCCAGCTGTCCTGGAATTCGCTCTGTAGACCAGGCTGGCCTTGAACTCACAAAGATCCTCCTGCCTCTGTCTCCCAAGTGCTAGGATTAAAGGCATGCACCACCACGCCCGGCACTAGGAGATATTTAAAACAAACAAACAAACAAACAAACAAACAAACAAACAAACAACAAACACACCTGAGTAACTGCTGATCAGAAACAGTGATCTTGAAGGTCCTTCCTCCTCTACCTGTGATTATTCAAAGGCTGCAGTACTGCATCTCTATCTACTGGGGTGCTTGTCCCTTGGGTCCTGGCCTGGGCTCTGACTCAAAGTTTCCATGAAACTATGACTGTTCTTTGGGCTTTTATATGTACTGGCAATGCCCTGAGCTCAACTGCCTATAACCTTTCTCCCTCCATGTAGCCTGGGACAATTGTCTACAACAGGCAGATCAATACCCCCCCAACCACTCCCCAATGAACTGTGAAAGAGGGTCCAGGGATGTCTCCCTCAGTGCCAGTTACTTAATTTGTGTTACACAAGATCTTATGGATGTATGCTGGTATCCTCCTTCCAAACTACAGCCTCTTCTCCATCTCCCTTCTGCCCTTAGCCCGAGTCCTGTCAAGGCCCCCAAGAGAAGACACACAGGACTTGTGGCAGGGAGCTGCTCTGATGCTTCCTCTAAAAGCCCCCCCCCCCAGGGGCTGGAGAGATGGCCTAGTGGTTAAGAGCACCGACCGCTCTTACAGAGGACCCAGGTTCGATCCCCAGCACCCACATGGCAGCCGAGAACCGCCTAAAACTCCAATTCCAGGAGAACTCCAGTTCCAGGGGAATCCGACACCCTCTTCTGACCTCCGCGGCATTGCACGACACGGGCGCACAGACTTGCATGCAGACAGTACATTCATACACATACAAAAATAAAATTAAAAAAAAACTTAAAAAAATAAATACCCCCCCCCCCAAGAGCTGAATGCCTTCCTGCTTCCAGTTCCCATGGCTGTAGTTAACGGCCAGGGGATCCAGGGTTCTGGATTGGAGCTCAGGACAGGCATAGGTCCATAGGGGACCTACATCTGGTTACTCCCCCATTTTCTGAGAAGCCCCAGGTCCTGACTTCTTCAAAGCCTTGGACTCTTTTCACTGGACTCTTCTAATGGGAATCAGTAGGCAGCCCCAAAGCACACAGATCTATCCAAAACCACCAAGATTCACTCAATTTGCCCTTTGCACTGTTCAGGGAAGCCCTTCAAAAAGACTTGACAACCTTTGGAACCTCTCACCATGAATTGACACTGCTCCAGTATATGGACAACTTCCTGTTAGCTGCTGCTGACCCAGACACCTGCCTATGAGACTCCCAAGACCTGAGATACCACGATTCCATGAAGAAGCTCAACTTTGTCAGACAGAAGTCTCTCTTGAGAAAAGACTGCCCTTACTTTGGCCCAGAAGGAAGCCATCATTCAGATCCCCGTGCCCCAAACTTAAAAATGGTAAGCAAATTCCTGGGTGCAATGGGATATTGCCAACTTTGGGTCCCAGGCTTCACTGAAATAGCAAGGCTCC
This sequence comes from Rhizomys pruinosus, assembly GCA_009823505.1. Lineage (NCBI taxonomy): Eukaryota > Metazoa > Chordata > Mammalia > Rodentia > Spalacidae > Rhizomys > Rhizomys pruinosus. The sequence goes on from VZQC01004376.1 coordinate 5,831,984, forward strand.
TCTACTCAGCCATGGACAGAGATAGAGGAATGGGGTTTCCAGTGGGCTTGACCCTAACCCATACCCCAACTCTGGTTTTGCCTGATATCACAGAACCATTTCACCTTTTCATTCATGAGGCCCAGAGTATTGCAACAAGCATGCTTACTCAGAGTTTGAGCCTCTGGCAAAGCCCGGTAACATACTTATCCAAGTGCCTAGAGCCAATAGCTTCAGGATGGCCCTCCTGACTAGTGGCTACTGTCGCTGTCCTACTGGTGAAGGAGCCTGACAAGCTCACCTTGGGCCAAGACTTAACACTTTCTGCCCCTTCCCTGTGCAATGGAAACCATTCTCCATGGAGCAGACAACTGATGGACATCAAATGTCTGCATCACTCAGTACCAGAGACTGGAGCCAGGGAATTCTATCATTCCAGACCCTGAATACACAAAAAGGAATGGGAGACATCTTTTCTGTTTTAACTGAGAAACATAGCCTTAATTTGGTCTCAGCATCAGCTTGTGCATTCATAAGGGCTGTTCAGTCAGGAGATTCTGTAAGAATCTTTGGAGACAATAGTTAATTAAGCACAGTACAAGGAGGGGGTAGAAAGATGAGCTGGTCAGTCTAGTCCTCATTTCCTGTGTATAGGTCCATTGGAGGTTCTGGTCACGGCCTCAGAATGTCATCCAGGATTGGATACTATTTTAGGGAAAAGAGAGAGGAATAGAAAAAAAAACCCAGATTCCCTTATTGGCCTCCCAGCCTCTAGCTCCAGCAGAACTGGAGACATTTTTGGATGAGATAGTTCTGACATCCCTAGCCTCAGATGGGGACAGGCTTACTCCCAGGTCCAAGAGAATTTCCAGTTGTCAGCCAGAAAGAAATTGCTCATTTTTCTTTTGAGGTTTCATCCCAAACTTCCTAGTCAATTTCTACTTTCCTATTCTTAACATTCCCCCCTCTCCCCTACTAAAGAGGTAAACCTAATTGCCAGTCAGGAATTTGGATGCCAGTCATTCTGGCTACTTCCATGATGAACAGGGGTGCAGAGTGTGGCTATGGGGGTACCCCTTCAGTAGGTCTATCTGAAAGACTACCAAAGTGTATATCTAATAGTTATACAGAGAAAAGAAAGTCTTTGACTGGTGCCTGGGAGGAGATGAGAAGGAGAAGTAGAGGCAAGAGCAGTTAGGCATGAGTTCTAGGCAGGGAGGCAGGAGAAGTCAGAACAGGGTGAGGTTTATATGCCCAAATTCAAGTCTTTTTTTTTAGAAAATAAGGGTTTCTGAGAACATCCATCTGTTTGGTTACCCCTCCTTTTTTTTTCTGCCATGGCTGGACTCAGGATCTTTTTTTTTCAGGTACTTTGATAGCAATTAGGTTGCTACAGGTAGGAGCTGCAGTGTTGAACTAGGCCAAGATTTGAAAATCTTATACTTGAGTAGTATTTTCTCATAAGGAACAAGATCATTAATGATAAATAATTATTTAAATATGATCTAAGCCTAATGAGAAATATAATTCCTCAGACTCTTAAAGAAATATATTGATTATTTTTACTTTTGGTTTTGCTTTACTTTGGGGTGTTTAAGACCATACAGCTGACCCAAATTAATTGAAATTTTGTTTTACTATGAAGGTGAGTTGAGGTGCTGGTCCTCAGGGGTCCATTGGGCTTTGGGGGAGAGCCCTGTCTCCTTTTGCATTCCTTTTACTAGTTCCATCTATGTGAGGTTAACTCAGAAGTTCCTACCATGGCTTCACTTGGAAGCCTGGAAGAAACTTTTTTTTTAATGCTGCTCCTCCTCTTTGTAGACAGGACACTGGCTTTAGTTCCTCTAGTGAGGACACCATGGTGTCCCTGAACAAGAGGACAGATGACTCACCATAGTTAAATGTTAAAAATTAAAAAAAAAATAAAAATATCGATATCAAAAAAAGATAGATTTTAATAATGAAGATTTGTAATTAGTTTTTGTTGAGACTATGTTTTTTGTTATTTTTAAACTAAAATACTTTTACAAAATGGATACCTTAAAACAAACCAAGAAAGGGTATTTAATGAATAGTTTTTTTATACAACCAGCTCAGATTTTGCTTTGTATAAGCAATTAGTATTTAAAAGTTTTGTGAAACATTAAGTAGATCTACAGACACTGTTTAATAGACTTATAAATAGAGTTTCCATGTTTATATGGCTGCTGAATGTATCATCAAAATACCCATATTTATAAATCTGTACACATGTACTTTGATTGGGCATGCCAAAATAAAAATAAAACCAATAATTTTGTGAACAGTTAAAAGAATGAAAAGAAAAACTGAACTAGCCACAGTTTAAAAAATTATTTTGACACAAATAATGAAGACAATTATCACAGATGCAGATGATACAATTTTTTGTGAGATATCAACACATGAAACACAGGACATAATTACATGGAATCTTAATACATTAAAATGATTGTCATAGACACATATGACATAATTACATGAAAAGTAGGTGTACACAAAACATGATAATTAGTAAATTTGATTATGATGGTCTTCTGTAAGCACAGCTGAAGTCATGAAGAAGGCAGTGGTTTGATTTCAAAAGCAATTGCTATGTAGTTTTATTTTACTAAAATTATACATAAATAAGGTAATAAATTATATTAAACTATGTACACACTGGGGTTTGGTAGGATCCCAGTTGAACTTAATAGGACACAGGAGATTTTAGATTTGGAATGAGTTCAGACAGGAGATAGAGAGGAAAACCTTATGTTTATAATAAATTTTATGAGGATGACAGTGAAGGCAAGGGTGAAGGGTGGGATGGAGATCCCACAGACAGAATGGAAGCTAAGGCTTTGGGGATGGTAGTTCCTCAGGAGAAGGAGAACCTGGAAATCAATTTGCAGTGAGTGGAAAAACCTAAAGCAATTTCTTTTAGAAGCTAACAAGCAGTTGAATGAAATGAAGATGAGAAGAAGGAATTAAATTTAAGGGACAGGAAATAAACATCACTGAGGTTCAGGTGCTGGAAAACAAACCTCAATCCTTTGGTGGAACAGCAAGTGTTTCTAACCACTAGGCCACGTCTCCAGTGAGAACAGAAAAAGCTTACCAGGCCCATTGGAAGAGGAGCGTGAGTGAAAGTGGCTAAAAGTACAGTCAGCTCACCTCAGAAAGGAACAAAGAGGGAGTTTCAGATGGCAAGCTGTTGTGCTTGCCATCTGAAAAAGCAAAGGCCCACACAGGCACAGGATTCTGTCAACATAGAAGAATTTGATAAAGTTTTAAGCAGAATGAGGGTTATGCGTTGTGTTAGCCTGAGGGGTGAAAAAGCCTTAAATATGGGAAGACTCAGACCTCTTTCCGTCTTTTTTGACAATGTAGTCTAAACCAGTTAGGATATTGAAATTTTAAATCCGAATTTGAGTCAATGAAGGCTGTTGTAGCGAAGCCAGATTTGGACAAAAGCCAAGTAAGTGTGGCTGGTCTGCTTTAGGCTAAAGGTGTTTTTTAGAGCAGACAGTTTTGGAGCCCTGTTGCAGAGGAATTTTACTCTCAGGGTGGGAGGTGCCCACAGCCTCGCAGCCATGCATACAGGGTCCTGCAGCCCTGCCCACCTGTGCCGATTTCCTGATTCCTGGTTTCTAGGCAAAGCAAGGAGAGAACTCTCCAATCTCAGGCTAGAGAATTTACTGGATTGGGCTTGCTTACAAAGTGACAGCGGGAAGGGCAGAGCTGCACCCTGTAGCCAGTCTTGGTGGGAAACGTACTCTCAGGGCAGCCTCGCAGAGCAGCCGGCTCTCTTTCCCTTTCATTATGGCGGCCAGGAGTTCTTCTGTAAGACCCGGTGCCCTCTGCTCTGTTGGTCAAAATGGTGAGAGAGTCCCAGCCTCACGTGGTGGGCCTTTTGTACATTTTTGCCTCCCACCTAGAGTCCCAGAATTCCCAAGTCTGCACCTTCCGTGTGAACACCAACAGTGAGCAAATGCCAATACTGCAGGGAAACTTGCTGCACATCTGGGAGCTAATCTTAGGTAAGTCCATTTCAAAGAACAATTAATTTATCCCACACTCCACCTCCCTTCTTTGGCCCTTACAAACTGGAAGCGCCAACCTCTTCCACAAGAGTCCTTGGGCCTCAGAAGGGTGAGAGATAAAGACAGTCTTTGAGGTGACACATCAAATTCTTGGGTCTGTCCATGTTCTGTCTTCAATGGGCTGATAACTCATCCTGGAGTCTCCCTTTTATCCCTACTAAATAGAACACAAATAGACAGAAGCACAAACATTTAAACAAATATTAACTATCATAATAAGCTACTCTATGAGCACAAACATAAATGCTTGGATGGTATCTTAGTCTTGTCATTACAGCTTTTTAATGGGGCCTATAAAAGTCTTCTACCACTAGGGGAACCTATGCTTGCAGTTATCAGTCATGCATCCTACCCTCCAAAGAAGCAGGACATAGATCCAGGTAGACTTTTCTCTGGGTGTAAACCCACCTTGGCAGCCACTATTGCACTTACATCTTCTTTGGAGAATTGCAGCAACTAAGGTCCATAGAGCTTTGGAGAGACCATTTCTTTCCAGCAATTTGCATAGCATTCTTCAGCACTGTGAAGGTCAGCTGTCCATTTGTAGTGAAAAGTCTCACATAATTTTCCTTTCTCATGCTCATATTCCATAGTTTCTTCAGCAATAGGGTCTTGTTATCCACTTTCATGTGTCACCAAAGTCATAGGCAAAATGGCCTTTGTTTTGGGGACTTTAAGAGCTTCCCCAGTTAACAGCTCCTAGCAGGGCAGTCCATGCCTGGTACTGAAGCCTTTATCTACTAATATGTAAAGCTCCCAGAGATTCCATAATTATACTTGGCCTTGGTGGGTACTGAATTTATTTTTTATCTTTGATTCCTCAGGTGTATTGGATATGTCTCCAACTGGTCTTACATTTGTAAAACACTCAGATATTAACATTAGGTATTAAATCAAACATAAACCAGGTCCAACATGGCATGGGAAGATTTTATCTATTTGTGTCAATTGTCTCAAAAGATCCATGTTGGGTACAACAGCACAAATGAGAAGCATTAATTTAGTTAGTTCTTCAGCATCTGTAGTCATTTTCTTGAACCCATTTGCTATTCTGTTTTTATACTTGCAGCTTCCCTGTATTTCTTTACATTTGATAGACTCATTGGGCCTGGCTCAAGCTGCCTAGCCCTGCACAGGGCCAAGGAGGAATGTGTCTCCTTTTGCCTCTGCTGTATTTGCTGATTAACTGGGTCAGGCAGGCCCAGGTCCTGACTTCTGACTGTAGTCAAAAACACCTTGTTTCTTTTTCCTGACATCCTCTGGCATTTGGCAGAGGCCCTAGCCAGGCAAACAGCTCCCACCCCCAGCAAGATTTTTCTCAGCAAAGAAAGGTACACTGTTTAACTTGGGGGGGGTGTCATTATCCACCCCTTGAATAGTATTTGTACACCTCTTGTGAACTGTACCTCAGGTTTTAAAGCCTTCCAGAAGCTTTTCAGCATAGATTTTGGCTTTTTATCAATTTTTTCTTTAAAGACTTTGGTTTTACACAGATCCTGCCACATTTGCCTCCTACTCACTCAAGCAGACTTCCTTTTTTGTTTAGTTCTTTTTATATTTCCTTTGTCATCATATATATGTATATATATATTATATATATAATCTGTTGGTTCTTTAATCACATGTGGCCATAATTCATGAGATCTTCTTCCTCCTTGGACCAGGCTCACAGCTTTACAAGGCTGTAAACCTCGGAATTGTCCCCAGCCAGCAGGCTTACAATTCCAGGCTGAGCTCTGGCAAGGTGGGGGAGGGAACCAACAGAAGTTACCCAGAAACAAAGGAAACAGACTCAGCAAGGCCAGGAGAAAAAGACTCAGTTTTATTCATGCCAGCAATGTATTTATATATGAAAAGCTACTGTGCTCTGGGTGAGGAAGTGGGGGGCAGGAGGGTGTGAAATGAGAGTTAGGGAAGTGCGAGCCACCTTGGTTCCTACTGGGGGCAGCAAAGCTCCTGTTTGAGTAAACAGTAAACTAGAGGTATGACATTTTGCTCAATATCTCAAAGGATGAGGCCATCAGGGTCTAGAACTTTGCAGAGAGAGGCGAGGCAGGAAACACTACAATATCCCCACCTCACGGAGCTACAGATAACTCACAGAGGCAACTTAAATGCCCATGGAGATATCAGATAATTCATGGAAGCCCCAGGACAGAATTTGCAGGCCCTACCTCAAGATGGACAAAGTCTTATTCCTACATCCTCTAGGTTGCTTCTCTCCTCTCCAGACATATTTTACATGCTGGTGTAAGTTACCTAGATTCAACAAGGCCTCCCTTACTTCATACAGACTCTGTTCTGTCAAGAGGCTCAGCACAGCCATTAAAGTTTCATAGCACTCCGAGGTCCTTGTTCAATCAGGCTTTTTCTTAAATCACTGGTAAACACACCTTTATCTGGCCCAGTACACTGAGCACTATGTATTGCTTTCCTCATACCTATTTCTCTTAGTAGCATTTGCCCTTCATTCATCACTTTCCACCCCCTGGTATTTAGGGGAATTTCTGTTGTGGATGACCATGTATCTCTAATGGCTGTTATTAGCCAATCCATTAGGGACTTATTCCCCTTATGCTGTTTCAGGCTATCTAGTTTATGTCTCAGGGCCTGATGGTTGGTTATATTACTCAGCTTTCCTGCTTCTGCAGCACTTAAATTAATTCCACCCAGTCCCAACTCCCATAGCCTTACAAGCCAGGTGAGGTGGTGACAGGCTCTTTCAGTGACTGCTTAAAAGTTTTTCCCAATTTCAACAATTCCAATGCTGAGTATTCCCTGACTGCCTTAGCTTCCCACTCTGGGTCATCACTAAAGCCATCATTTGCATGTTGAGAAATGGGTTTTTCCTTCCTTTAAATCAAAGTTTGAACCCAAGGGGCATCTTGTGCTTTTCCTACATAATTTTCCTTTTTATCATTATCTGCCTTTTCTCCTGAGTCTCCTAGCTTCGAAAAGTGGCAGACTGACACTTTTACCTTCTTCTCTTCTTTACACAATTTACTGGTGAGGACAGAGGCCAGCCTCTTAATTTTCTCTTGCTCTAACTTTTCCCTTAAATCTTTGATGTCTTTTTGGGCCATCTCTCCTATTTGAGATATTTCCCTAACAACATTCAGTAGGATCCAGGCCACCTTGGCTATGGTTTGTTGCACATCCTGTTTATGGTCTTCCATTTTTAGGGCTCATAAAGTCTGTGCCAAGCCTTCTGTGGTTTTTTTTTTTTAATTTTTTTTATTAATTTTATTTATTTATTGTATGTGTATGAATGTACTGTTTGCATGCAAGTCTGTGTACCCGTGTCGTGCAACGCCGCGGAGGTCAGAAGAGGGTCTCGGATTCCCCTGGAACTGGAGTTCTCCTGGAATTGGAGTTTTAGACGGTTCTCAGCCCGCCATGCGGGTGCTGGGGATCAAACCCGTGGTCCTTGTCAAGGGCGGTTTGCGCTCTTACACGCTGAGCCATTCTCCAGCGCCGCTTCTGTGGTTTTCAAAACATCTTTGTACGCCTTTAATCCCTAGACTGGGATGGCAGGAAGGTGGGTGATCTCTGTATGTTCAAGCCAGCCTGTTCCCAGAGTGAATTTCCAAGATGACAGCCAGAGCTACAGAAGTTAACCCTGTCCTCAAAACCATGAAAAAAAAAAAAAAAAAAAAGAAACAAATCTCACAATTCCCAAAGGTGCCCACCGTCAATTAGACTTTCTCCTCTACCATTTGCGAATTGTGTATGGACCAGACAGGAGATCCTTCGCCACTACGTCATCTTGCCTATCTGCTTTCATTCAGTTTCACATCTTTTGTTTTTTTTTTTTTTTTTTTTTTTTGGTCTTTTTGAGACAGGGTCTCCCTGTAGCCCCAGCTGTCTTGGAACTCTTTCTGTAGCCCAGGCTGGCCTTGAACTCACAAAGATCTGCCTGCCTCTGCCTCCCAAGTGGTAGGATTAAAGGCATGCGCCACCACACCCAGCCTAGTTTCGTGTCTTAATTGCAGAAGCCATGCAGCCTCGGCTGTGAACACTGAGCTGGCCACTGCGATTGCTGTGCAAACAATCTCCCATGCCATCATGCCCTGTGTATTTTCCTCTGGCTTTCCCGATAGAATACATTCTGCCATTACTTTTCCCATACGAACTTGCTATTGCCTAATACTCCCAACTACACCAAATTGTTGTAGAGGAATTTTCCTATCAGGGTGGGAGGCACCCACAGATGCACCACCCCCAAATCCTGCCTGCCTCTGCCAATTTCCTGATTCCTGGTTGCTAGGCAAAGCAAGGAGAGAACTCTTTAATCTCAGGCTAAAGAATTTACTGGTTTGGGCTTGCTTACAAAGTGATGGCTGGAAGGCTGGAGCCCCACCATGTCCGGTGGGAAACATACCCTCAGGTAAGCCACACAGCAAAGCTGGCTCTCTCTCTCTTTCAACATGGCCACCTGGAGTTCTGGTCAGAGACTCTGTGCCCTCTACCCTTGCTGGTCAAAATGGCAAGAGAGGCCCAACCTCATGTTCTGGGCCTTTTGTACATATCTGCCCCCTGCCTAGAGTCCCAGAATTCCAAAGTCCCAGAATTCCCAAGTCTCCTGTGCATATCTGCCCCCTGCCCAGAGTCCCAGAATTCCCGTTTCCTGTGCACTTTCCTTGGGAACACCAGCATCACTAGAATGCCAGCACTGTGGGGAAAACTCACTGCACAGCTGGGCTGCAATCTTAATTAAGGCATTTCAAAGAAGAAATAATTTATTCCACAAGCCCATAGTGGACAGGCTTCCTGGACCTTGTTATGTCACCCAGTGGCTGGCTCCTGGAGCTTCCTCTGGTCCCCGAAGGTAGGTACCTGGAGCCTCAGGAACAAGGTAAAATGGAGGGCATATCTAGTCCCTCAAGATGTCCCTTAGGGTTTAGAGTGATCAGAAATAGGCCTGGTGTCTAGGAGTGGGTGTCCCTTGCCTTGTAGACTCCAGGTGCTCTCTAGTCCAAGGGCTCTGCGGGAGGCTCATGGGCTGCCCAGTTGGGCTTCCTAGGACCAAGAGAAAATAGGGGGATCCCCTGAGGTTCCTGACACGTGATCCTTGGCCTCCCAAGTCAGGCCCCATGAATTTTGTCTTGGCTGTGGATGTGAAGTGAAGGCAAATGGAGAGTGGCCCCTTGTCTGAAGTTCTGACGAGGTCTTAGAGTAGGGACAGCAGAGAAGGCAAAGAGAGTGAAAGACCGTCCTGGTCCTCTCCCAGGCCCCTGACCTGGGTTTACACAGATGTCACTATGACCTCAAGATAAGAGGCCTGCAACCCCTCCCCCCCACATAGCTAAAAACCACAAGGACCTTGGGGGTCCCTGATCATAACAGGTGGTCATTCAGTTTGAAAGTAGGCTGGGAGCACACCTGTGTTCCCCTGAGGTCCTCAGATCAGGAAAGGGCACTAAGGAAATGGAAAGGGTTTGAGAGCAATAGGTGGTAAGTCTGTGGGCTTAAGTGGTCTCAACTTAGTTCTAAATGTTCAACAGTTGCCAGAGCCTGAGCCACCTAGTGACCTTTAGTTGGACCCAAGAGGGCTTGGGGCTACCTAGAGGTCCCCTGAAATCCCTCCTAAGTCCCAGGTTTCAGAACTATCTTGCTAGGTTTGGGGGCTGTATTAGTCACTTTTCTGTTGCTGTGATAAAACCACCATGAGCAAGGGAACTTATAAAAGGAAGAGTTTATTTGAGCTTACAATTGATGGTGGCCTGGGCTGGAGCAGCAAGCCAAGGGTCACATCTTGCAATGAGCACAGGAAGCAGAAAGAGTGACTGGAGACCGCAAGTCTTGTTAAACTCACTAAGCCTGCCCCCAATAACGTACTTCCTCCAGCACGGCCACACCTTCTAAGACCTCTAAGAACAGTGCCACCAACTGGAGACAAAATGTCTAAATACTTAAAGCCCAATGGGGGGGACACTCTCATTCAAACCACCACAGGGGCACAGAATACAAGAATAATAGGAAAGAAAGAAACCATACCATATCGCAGACAAGACTGCAATTTATTCAAGGGCAGGAGGGACAGCCACCTTTCTGCGTGCTGGAGATGACTGCACTGTGTGTGGTGAGAGTTGATCATATAATGGCTTGGGCCTGTGGGGGGTCTAGTGTATCATTCTCTGGAGATACTTGTTCAAATAGGAGTAGGCTATCTTTTGCTATCTTGAGCAAAAGCTGGTTTCCAACAGTCCCAGAAGTAGATAAGGGTCAGCAGCAGTTTCAGAGGTAGATAAGATTAGTGACAGTTTCAGGCAACTTCTAGTTTTCTGCAGCCACAGCATTCTATCACAATGTATGTCCAGTCCCTCCACTGTTGGAGAGACTGCAGTCCATACTAACATCTGAGACATTTTAGTTCCCTGCTCTACACCCTGCTACCCATTCTGTCCTGGAGATCTGATATTCATCAAGGAATTCTGAAAGGAGAGACCAATAGTTCCTGGTTCCATCGCTGGTTTGATTGGAATCCATGGCTCACCATCTTGCTTATAGGCCTTGCAAGACTTCTCATCCTTCTCCCAAATTACCCCCCAGCCATCTAAGTGGATAAATCCTTTGTGTGTCCTCCTTTATCTGGGCCCACATGGTTGCTAAATACCCTCCATAACTTCAGAACCTGTCGATATGTCATCCTCTTTCAGCCTCTGAGGACACACAGTTACACTTAACATGCATGCAGGCAAGACACGTACCCATACTTTTTAAATTAAAAATTATCTTGGGCTATCTTTAGCTCCATTAGTAGATATTTATTGCCCTCCTGTGTATGGTGACTTAATATCTTTGTGACTATTAGACAAATCCTTTGGAATTTACAAGTAGAGCATTAGCTTCTGTCAACCAAAAGACTAAGAATGAGGTTAGACAAGATCTTATGTATAGCTGAGATTTCTATGCTTTTCTGGAACCTACGTACTTTATGTTTTCACTAATGTATTTGAAAAGTATCTTGATTTAGGATTTTCTTTGTTTCATTACTATTAAAAACTCTATGAAACTGTTACCATGTTGGGACACAGAAATTGGGGTGACCAGAATCTGTATTCCAGGGACAGGGTTATAGACCCTTGGCTCCAGAATAAACTATCTCCAATACCCTTTGAGGTGAGAGTTGTGGTTTTGTGTTGATATCCAGTTATGTCTATATGTATGTAAATTATTACTATGTGAGTTTTTATGATCTAATTTTCACACATAAAATCCCTATTCTTAGCAATGATGGACTGCAAAGTGGCCTATCAGGTAAAGGTGGATCTCCAATTGTGAAGTATGTCCTCCAGACTCCAGCCTTCTCTTCTGTTGGCTCCCATATTGCCTTGAACAAAGGCTCTATTGCAGTGATTACTATTGCCATGGTGGACATATGAGAGAGGATGGGAGTGTGGTGGGCATAGAGGGAAGGTCTGCGCTACAAAGAGGGAAGAGATCCAGAGTGCTAGCCCCACTCCTTGTCTGGTAGAGAAGATTGAGCTGTCCTACAGGAAGCAACCACAAGTCTCCACTCTCACATTCCAAGGGAAGAATAAAAGGTATAGATTACAGTTTATTCTCCACCTACACCCTTTAAAATGTTTAGTATCTTAAAGCTGTTTTTGAAATGTTTGAACCATGAATCTACAGCAGTATTCTTCACAAGGAATCTAGGCAATATATACTTACACATTCTTCAAGTAACAAAATCTTTAGGTTTTTCTTGATCCACCTCAAAAGAATCCATTGAACCCTTTCTTTTCATAAAAATCCCCTTTTCTTTTCACATTCACTGCTTTTGCATGCAGGTAGCCTTGTCTTCCTGTAGACTAACTTACCTTTACATCTAAAGACATTTGTTTCTACTCTACTTTAAGTACAACTCTTAGCTCTTTATTAGGTAAACAGATTTTATTTCTTTGCTAAATCGTTGCCTTGCGGTAATATTCTTTTCTTTTTTCCTTTTGATGCTTGGGTTTGGAAGTAGGGTCCACTCTACTATCTTGAAGGGCAAGAAGCACCTGCTCTACCACATAGCTATGCACCCAGATGTTCTTTTTACATTCTTAAATTCCAACTATGTGGTCTCCTTCTGTGTATAGCATTGTGAACACTGGGCACTTAAAATGGGACAATCTGAGACACACATTTGTTATATAAGTATATTTATTTATTCTTATTTTATGTGTAGGAATGTTTTTCCTGCATCTCCGTAAATGCACTGTATGTATACAGTGCCCTTGGAGGCCAGAAGAGGGCATAGGATTCCCTGGAGCTGCAGTTACAGATGACTGTTAGCTGCTATGTGGGTACTGGGAAATGAACCCCAGTCCTCTGCATAAGCAGAACTCTTAGCTGTTGCACCATCTCTTCAGCTCTTGTGTAAATAAAATTTCCCATCAGCCTAAGTGGAAATCATTCTGGGGACTCAGTGGTATAGGGCTTCCCTTGTCCATATGGGTTTGATTTCTAACAAAAAAGAAAAAACAAGAAGCAGCCCTGGAAATATTTTTTCCTATTTTTATAATAAAATAAGATGTCTAGATGTCTCAAATTTGTTATTTTGGGAATGTCTGCTGCTCCTAAATCCTCCCAGTTGGAGACAACCTCTCATGTCAAAGAACTCCTTTCTGAAACATTGTTGGCTCAACATTACTCCTGCACCCCAGGTTTGCCAAATGCCTCTTATACCAAAAAGTTAAATTATTTTGTCTTTGACATTAAGGAGTAAGTAGCCAAGTTATATTTAGATCAATGCTTTTATAAAGAAAAGCTTGCTAAGACTGATTTAATATTATTGTGTAGCATTTTGACATATCTACATACAAGGTCAATGAACTCTTGACTCCGAACATGTAAAATTTAATATGAAGTCTCAGCAGTTACTCTCAGACCTTACTTTCCAAGGGTTATACTCATAAAACATGAAGCAGTTTCTTTTGAAACGACCAATATGGTAATATACTAGATGAAAGGGGCAAATGGGCTTACTGATTACCACCAGAACAAAACCAGGTTGGAGAGTGTTTTGAAGTACCCTAACTGGAAAAAGGTGGGCCACTTTCCCAAAGAGGAAAGCCTGAGAAAGGTGCCTGTATTAACTTCTTATTTTTCTTATTATTTAACAAATATATTATCCCAGGAAATATGTCATCTTGAGGAATCCTGCCCCCCCTTGTTGAGATAGTCTTACTATGGAGCCCAAGCTGTCATTGTTTCCCCTGCCTCAGCCGCTGGATAACCTCTGGGATTAAAGGCATGCATCATTTTTTCATGAGTTCCTTTTCTGTTGCTGTGATTACTTAACTTGATAAAAGCAGCTTAAGGTGGGCTGGAGAGATGGCCTAGCCATTAAGAGTGCCAACTGCTCTTGCAGAGGACCCGGGTTCAATCCCCAGCACCCACATATTGGCTGAGAACCGTCTTTTTCTTTTTTCTTTTTTTCTTTTTTTTTTTTTTTTGTCTTTTCAAGACAGGGTCTCCCTGTAGCCCCAGCTGTCCTGGAACTCACTCTGTAGACCAGCTGGCCTTGAACTCACAAAGATCCGCCTGCCTTTGCCTCCCAAGTGCTAGGATTAAAGGCGTGTGCCAACACGCTGGGCTGAGAGAACCATCTTTAATTCCAGTTCCAGGGGAATCCGATGCCCTCTTCTGACCTCCGTGGCATTGCACAACACGGGGTGCACAAACCTACATGCAGACAGTACATTCATACACATACAAGAATAAATAAAAAAATTAAAAATATATTTCTAAAAGCAGTTTAAGGATGGAGTACAGTTTAAAGGCAGAGACCATCATGGCAGAGAAATCATGATATCAAAGCTTAAAGAAGGTGCTTGTGTGTCACCCACAGTTTGGAAGCAGAAAGCAATGAATATCAATGCTTAGTTGGCTTTCTCCTTTCCAAAAAGCCCAGGCTGTGGACTGGTGCCACCCTCATGGGTGTCTTCCTAGGTCAATCTACTCCAAATAATCTTTCATAGGCATACCCAGATGCTTGTCTCCAAGGTGATTCTAGATCCTGTTGAATTGACTCAAGATTAACCACTGTAATCACTATGTCCATCTTGATGAATCTGTAAGCTCAAACACTTGCAAGTTTTTTTGTGTGTTTATCATTGCCTTTTCACTGATCATCATCTTCTTCCTCTCTCCTCCTCTCCTCCTCCTTCTCTGCCTCCTCCCCTTCCCCCTCCTCCCCCTCCCCCTCCTCCTCCCCCTCTTCCCCCTCTGAGGCAGATTCTTACTATGTAGCTCTGGCTGACCTGGTTTAACAGATTTTCTTACCTCTATAAAATTTTCATTTTCTATTCTTTGGCTTTCTTTTTTCTTATAATTTTTCTTCCTTTCTTTCTTCCTTTTTTTGTTTTTTTTTTTAATGTTTTATTTTTATTTTATGTGTATGACTGTATTGTCTGTATGTAGATAGGAGCACCTGGGTCATGCAGTGCCTGAGGAAGTCAGAAGAAAGTGTTAGCTGCCATGTGGGTGGTAGGAATCGAACATAGGTCCTCTGCAAGAACATCCAGTGCTCTTAACCACTGAGCCATCTATCCAGCCCCCCCCCCCCTTTTTTTGTCTTTTTGAGACAGGGTCTCTCTGTAGCCCCAGCTGGCCTGGAAGTCGCTGTGTAGACTAGGTTAGTCTCCAACTCACAGAGTTCCACCTGCCTCTGCCTCCTGAGTGCTAGGATTAAAGCCATGTGCCACCATCTCTGGCTTATTTCTCTTTCTATATTTCACCAAAATTATCGTTCTGAGCTTAGAGTGTAGCTCAGTAATGAGCACTTGTTCCCCCCACCCATGAGCAAGACACTGCTTCACCCTCATTACATTTTCACTGAATTGTATCGAAAGTTGCAAAATTTTAATTTCGAGTGCTCTACTCTTCTTTTTAAATCCTTTTTATTTTACAAGTATTTTGCCTGCATGTATGTAAGTGTACCACCTGCGTGGAAAGTCTTGAGGTGTCAGCTGTAAGCCATGAAGTGAGTGCTGAGAACCAACCCTGGTTGGTCTTCCTCATTGGTTCTCTTAACATGTTTATGTCCCTTGTTCTTGTTTTTTTGTTTTGTTTTGTTTTACTTTGTTTTGTTTTTGAGACCAGGTCTCTCTGTGTAGCCCTGACTGACCTGGAACTTGCCATGCAGACCAGATTGGCTTCAAACACAGATCCTCTTGCTTCTGCCTCCATAGTGCTAGGATTAAAGATGTATACTTAGTAGGTGGACAGTAAATATTTGTTAAATCAATCTATGATATTAGGGAAACTGGTTATTCTTTTGTGTTTTGTATTGGTCTACCCTACCAGAGTCAATCAATAGTTTTATAAACAGGAGAATCTAGAAAGAGGAACAATTTTTTTTGGTCTTTTTGAGCAGGGTCTTCCTTTAGTCCTAGTTGGCCTGGAGCTCTCTCTGTAGACCAGGCTGGTCTCGAACTCACAGAGATCCACCTGCCCCCACCTCCCAAGTGCCAGGATTAAAGGTGTGCACCACCACACCTGGATGCTCTTTTACTTTTAACTGGGATTAGAGGAATTCCAACTTTTTCCTACTCTCCCTCAAATAAAACAACAAAAACACAAAGCCTTGAATGTCAAGATAAAAAATTTGTACAAAATTGTTGAGTCAAAGAACAAAAAATGACTTGGGATATTAAACATTATGACCTGAAAACTGTCTTTACATAGTTTTCCTGCTATGTGTGTATGATACCCCTTTAAGGCTCAATTTTAGTTTGGGTTGCCAATCAGACCATAGAGCAAGCTCCCTAATACAAATGTCTGGCATACAATGAGACCAATACATGATTTTAAATATAGGGTTGTATAAGAGAATTAAAAGTCTGCTTGAAGGGAAGTTTAAGAGGTCTGAAAATCATAGACAATTCAAGTGCCTTTTGTTTATATAGTAACTATAGTTTGGGTAAGCATCTAATTAATTGAGAGAGTATATGGACTAGGTTATATGCAATTACAGCATCCAACTTAAGTCACTAAATAAAAATAAAAGCCAATATCTGAATTTTCTCTTAGTCAAGTTTTCTATATTTTAATTACATTTACATTTCCCATAAATTTTGTTTTGTTCTATAATTTTTGCTTATCTTAAGTGGTTTGGATTTATCTTATTTGCTCTTTGTTTAGGGCCTTTTTCCTTTCCCTTTTCTGTTTTTGCCACTCCATGGCCCTCTTTACTTCTGATCAATATCTGAATGAGCAAGGGCTGGCTGCCTTTGTGTGGTCTCTCCAGTTTGCAAAGGAAACAGAACTCTCTGCTCTGTTATTTCTCTTTCTACATTTCTGCCTCTGGTACCTGGTTAGCAAAAAGTACTCACAAGGAACCTAGGCTTAAAAGAGCCTGCAGAGCAATCTGTTAATCTGTTAATCTGCTATGTGTTCAAAGTGTTAGCCAGTCTTCAGATAGTGCACCAGCTGTGCTTCATCCAGCAAAGGTTCTATTCCTGTTATGAGAGGTGCAACCTGACAAGTGTCAGGGGCAGGTGACAGTTAAGGAAAATATTAACTGAGAACAAAAAGCATTGGATGGTTTCTAAATGAGTCAAGGCTGCTCATACAGGTGCCCCTGAGCAATAAAAAAAAGGAAGGTTAGTACATTATAATCTAGGTCAGTGATGAAGGCCAGAAAAATGTCTGATACTGGTAGCTGGTGGTCCTTGAATGCTATTACACACAAACACACACACACACACACACACACACACACATGTCTTTTTTTAGAAATGCTTAATGGAGGAATACTGATTGGAAAAGAGGAAGTAAAACTATCCCTCTTTGCAGACGATATGATAGTTTACCTAAGGGATGCTAAAAACTCTACCAGAAAACTCCTAGAAACGATTAGGAGTTTCAGGAAAGTGGTGGGTTACAAAATTAACCTAGAAAAATCAGTAGCCTTTCTTTACACCAACAACAAGCAACTGAAGAAGGAATACAAGGAGACTTTCCCAATCACAATAGCCTCAAAAACAATAAAATACCTAGGAATAAACCTAACCAAAGACACCAAGGATCTCTACAACAATAATTATAAACTCCTGAAGAAGGAGATTGAAGAAGACATCAGAAGATGGAAAGACCTCCCATGCTCATGGATTGGAAAAATTAATATAGTAAAAATGTCCATTCTACCCAAATTAATATATCAATTTAATACAATTCCAATTAAAATCCCTAGGACATTCTTCACAGGCTTGGAAAAAAAATTTCTTAAATTCATATGGAACAACAAAAACCCCCGAATAGCCAATGCAACCCTGAGTGAAAATAGCAATACAGGGGGAATTTATACACCAGACATCAAACTATACTACAGGGCTATAGTCATAAAAACAGCCTGGCACTAGCAGAAAAACAGACCTGCAGACCAATGGAACAAAACTGAAGATCCAAACTTCAGCACATACAATTTTAGCCACCTTATATTTGACAAGGTGGCCAAAAAGATTCAATGGAGGAAAGATAGCATCTTCAGCAAATGGTGCTGGCAAAACTGGATCACCACTTGTAGAAAATTAAACCCCTACTTCTCACACTGCACAAAAATCAACTCCAAATGGATCAAAGACCTCAATTTGAAACCCAAAGCCCTGAAGGTGTTAAGATGAAAAAGTTGGCAGCAACTTACAAGACATAGGTGTAGGAAGAGACTTTCTAAATCAGACAGCAGCTGCACAGGAAATAAGGTCAACAATTGACAAGTGGGACCTTATTAAACTCAAAAGTTTTTGTACAGCAAAAGAAACAATAAGGGAAGTGAAGAGAAAACCCACAGAGTGGGAGGAAACCTTCACTGCTGATTCATCTGACAGAGCATTAACTTCCAGAATATATAAACTACTCAAAAAACAAAGGAGCAAGAAAACAAATGACTCACTCAAAAGATGGAGTAAAGATCTAAGCAGAGAATTCACAAGTGAGGAAATGGAGATGGCTAAGAAACATCTTAAAAAGTGTTCAACATCACTAATAATTAAGGAAATGCAAATTAAAACCACACTAAGGTATCATCTCACCCCGATAAGGCTGTCTAGGATCAAGAAAACAAATGATACGAAATGCTGGAGAGGGTGTGGGGAAAGGGGAACACTCATCCACTGCTGGTGGGAATCCAAACTTGTACAACTGATATGGAAAGCAGTATGGAGAACCCTTAAAAGACCCAAAATAAGCCTACCACTTGACCCAGCCATACCACTTCTGAGTATATATCCATCAGACTCTTCCCACAGCAGAGATACATGTACAGCCATGTTTGTTGCTGCTCTCTTCAGAATAGCAAAGAACTGGAACCAACCTAGATACTCCACAACTGATGAGCGGATACAGAAAATCTGGTACATCTACACAATGGAGTACTAAGCAGCGGTAAAGAAAGATGACATCATGAAATTTGCAGGTAAATGGATGGAACTAGAAGATTTTATGCTAAGTGAAGTAACACAGTCCTAGAAAACCAAAAGATGAATGGTATCCCTCATCTGTGGATGCTAGTACCAAGTACCTAGGTGTAATACAAAATGAGCAATGTTAATATTATACTCCTCATGATCTAAAGACAACTATGCTCTTGTATTAGGAATCCCTACACAGGTTCTAGAGCATGTATTCTCAGACCTTGGACTTTTAATATATGATGGACATGTGTGCATCTTGTAGAGTATGGGATAAAAATGGAAAGATGTGAATCAAGAAACATGCTATGGAAATAACACAGTTTGTTTCTAAAGGATACAATGTTAATATAGGTGCAATGTAACAGGCTGGTGCAACTTAGCCTTTCTGGGTGCTTAACAACCATATCTGAAGTCCCTACCAATTTGACTGAGGGACCTGGGGGACAACTTTGTTCCTTGCCCTCAGAGGTCACCCAAGTCTTAGAGGATACATGGGGGCATCTCTCAAAAAGTCCTGCAGAGGTGGGTCACCATTCTTCCTGTTCAGGGAGGTCTTGGAGAGCCACTAAGGGGACTTCAGCCAGTGTCCAGTCTATAAAGAGGAAAGTCTGCTCATCCTTCAGAAAAGGAAGCCTGGTCTAGCAAGACCTGATTTTGTCCTCATGTGGATGGAACTGGTGGATGAGGAGCTGAAAGAAGCAAGGGGCTTCCCCCTCCCCCCCAAAGAAAACCCAAGAGACCCCTGAGGACCAGATCCTCAACTGACCTCAACAAAACAAAACCTTGGTTAATCTGGGCTATCTGTATGGCCTTAAGCATCCAGAAGGAAAGTACAACCAGAAATAAATAATAAGACCAGAGAAACTGTAATGCAGACATAAAACTTGAGATCTTAGTAAAAAGACAAAAAGAGAAAAGATAGCACCGTTGTTTGGTCTGTCTTCAATTCTTAAAGGCAGGCGCACATGCTGTGTAGATGCCACTGGTTTAGGCACTCCTCAAAGACATGAGATGCAGCTTTTTTACTTTTCAGCCTTCCAATGTGGACTGAGGACTGCTAAGATACTCGGCTTGTGAACTAAGCAGCTAATGGAAATTCAGCCTCCTCAGAAGATGGACTGACATTGTTGGATTACCTCGGCATTATCATGGAGGCTGATGCAGGGGGATCAAGACAGGACGTGTGCTTACTGGACTTCATTTGGGGGCACAATATTTAAAGCAGAAGCATGTCAGTAAAGGTTTCCTTCTGCATAAGGTTTTTTGTAGTGTAATGTCTTAATCAAAGTCTACCATCAAATATTTTAGGAATATCTTTAATGTTTAGACAGTATATTAGCAGCATGCAATAATTACATCATAGGTTCTCAAGCAAAGGCAATCTATTGCAAGGACCTTCTTTGCTGCCAGTTATCATAGGCTGTTTAAAGTTAGAAAACTGAATAGAAACACTGAATATTGTAGAAATGCACTTTGCTCAGTAATACTTGAGTTGTTGCAATATTAGATTATCCATTTGGTTGTTACAGAAAATCCTTAAGTGTAATTGGTAGTTGTTACCGTAACAGTACATTGCCTGTATTTCTACCTTTAGTAATGGGCTTTATGTGCTAGATTTCAATATCCTTGAGCCTGGGAAAGTGCACAAGTCTTTTTAAAAAGAAACATGGTTTACTTGCACAAAACTGAACAGATTCGAGAGATTGTTAATGCCCTTGAAGTGGTTTTTGTGGGCGTGAAACAAATGGTGAGAATTTGAATTGTTCCCTTATTTAGTATTGAAATTAAGTCTACTCAATCTATCAAATCATGTTCATGCCCTGATTTTATATACTTGTATCTATCAATAAACATTAAAAAAAGAAATGCTTAATGGGCTACAATTAAGCAGTTTGTGGAAGTAAATGACCTTTAAATTGCTGTAATCTCAGGAGAGAAATCTATTTCATACATACCATCTACTTTTGAAAGAACTTTCTATCCAAACACTGTCACTAATTCAGCAGGGCAAGCCAAACCCATGTTGTATCCTTTACTGCCTAAGAAAAACTAAGATTGCCAAAGATGCTGACCTCAAACATGTTGATGAAAAGCCATCACCTTCTTTTCAAAAGATTTTTATTGAACTTTTGAAAATTTCATACAATGTGTTTTGATCATGTTTAGAACATGTATCTGCATTCCTTTTAATGCCCCTGCCTGATTTCATACACTTTGTCATTTCATGTTCAAGCCAAAGTTGTGTCCTCAAATGCCCATTGGTGCAGGTTCCTCTACTGGAACCTGGTTAACCTATTCACTGTCACATCCTTAAAGAAATCTTCCTCTCCCAGCAGCCATTAGTTGTCAGTAGTTCTAAAGCCAAGGTTGGGGCTTCATACACACTTCCCCATTTCTGTGCTGGGATTTTGTCTGGCCTAAGATTACCTGGGTCTCGTGCATGCTGTTGCCATTGCTGTAAGTCCATATGAGTAACTTCCCAGCTGGCCTTGTGGGTATTTACCACCCCTGGCTCTTGCAGTATTTCTGCCCCCTCTTCTAGAATAATCCCTGAGCCCTTAGTGGCAGAGGTGTCCTACCCAGGGACAAGCATTTTGTAGTATCTTGTTTTCTTTGCTTTGGCCATTTGTGGATTTCTGGGTTAATCATCCACCTGCATGAGGAAGCTTCACTGGGGAGAGTTGGGAGATGCATTAATAATCCCTCTGCCCCCTGTTTTGCTGTATCCTCTGGGTCTTATTAACATTTTGTTGTTGTTGTTCTCTCCCATTTGTATTGCTCCAAAATATATATATATATATATATATAATCGTATATCTCTATAATCTATATCCCCTGATATCCCAACCTCATTGACCTCTGAGAATAAACTGTATGTTAATTCCAAAATATGTTTAGGAGTTCACATTTTCCCCTTTAATTTTATATCACTCTAAAATATGAATACATACCTTCCACCCATATACCACAATTACAAAGTCTGAAAATAAGTAGTAGTTAATTCTACAGCCTGTTAAGGGATTCACATTATAACAGCACAGTTGCCTTTAGATAAAAAGTAATATAACATTATTAATTTTGCTCAGCTTGCCTTTCAACTAGGGACTTGGTGCTAGCATCCACAAATGAGGGATACCATTTGTCGTTTGTGTTTCTGGGACTGTGTTACTTCACTTAGGCTTCAAGTTCCATCCATTTACCTGCAAAGTTCATAATGTCATCTTTCCTTACCTACTTTCTCTACTGCATAGAATTCCATTGTGTAGATGTACCATATTTTCTCTATCCATTCCTCTGTTGAGGGGCACTTGGATTGGTTCCAGCTCTTTGCTATTGTGAAGAGAGATGAAATAAACATAGATGTGGATGTATCTCTGCAGTAGGATGAGTCTTATGGATATATACCCAGGAGTGGTATGACTGAGTCAGATGGTAGGCTCATTTTCAGTTTCTTAAGAGTTCTCCACAATGCTTTCCAAAGGGGTTGCACAAGTTTGCATTCCCACCAGCAGTGTGGATGAGTGTTCTTTCCTCAAAACCTCTCCAGCATTTGGTATCCTTTTGTTTTCTGGATTATAGCTAGTCTTAGCAGAGAAAGATGAAATCTTAAAGTGGTTTTAATTTGCATTCCTTAATTATTAGTGGTGTTGAACACTTTTTAAGATGTTTCTCAGCCATCTTTACTTCTTTATTTGTGAAGTCTCTGTTCAGCTCTTTACTCCATCTGTTGAGTAGGTCATATGTTTTCTTCTTTCTTTTTGAGTAGTTTATATGCTCTGGATTTTATTTTTGTTAATTTAATTTTATTATTTATTAATTTTATTTTTTATGTGTATGAATGTACTGTCTGCATGTAGGTTTGTGCACCCATATTGTGCAATGCTGTGGAAGTCAGAAGAGAGTGTCGGGTTTCCCTGGAACTGGAGTTAAAGACGGTTCTCAGCCACCATGAGGGTGCTGGGAACCAAACCCGAGTCCTCTGCAAGAGCAGTCGGCACTCTTAACCACTGAGCCATTCTCCAGCCCCGATGTGCTCTGGATTTTAATAGTCTATCAGTATCACTGGTGAAGGTTTCTTCCCACTCTGTGGGTTTTCTCTTCACTTCTTTGATTGCTTCTTTCGCTGTACAGACGCTCTTGAGTTTAATAAGGTCCAGTTTGTCAATTGTTGACCTTATTTTTTGTGTAGCTGCTGTTTGATTTAGAAAGTCCTTTCCTGCGCCTATGTCTTGTAGTTTACTACCAGTGTTTTCTTCTATAATTTTCAGAGTTTCAGGTTTCACATTGGGGTCTTTGATCCATTTGGAGTTTATTTTTGTACATGGTGAGAAGTAGGGGTTTAGTTTTATTCTTCCACAAGTGGTGATCCAGTTAAGCCAACACCACTTTCTGAAGATGCTGTCTTTCCTCCATTGAGTGTTCTTGGCCCCTTTGTTGAATATGAGATGGCTGAAATTGGATGTGCTCAGGTTTGGATCCTCAATTTTGTTCCATTGATCTATGGGCCTGAGTTTTGTGCCAATACCAGGCTGTTTTTATGACTATGACCCTGAAATATAGTTTTAAGTCTGATATGGCAATCCCCCCTGAATTGTCTTTTTGTTTGTTTGTTTTTTTCCTCAGGGTTGGTTTGGTTATCTGGGGTCTTTTGTTTCTCTATACAAGCTTTAGGATGTTTTTTTCTAGGTCTGTGAAGGAGCTCATGGGGATTCTAATTAGGATTGCATTGAATCTGTAGATTACAGATTCACTGTGAAGGATGGTTATTTTTACTATATTGATTCTTCTAATTCATGAGTATGGGAGGTTCATCCATCTTCTAGTATCTTCCTCAATCTCCTTCTTGAGGGATTTAAATTTTTTATTGTAGAGATTTTTAGTGTGTTTGGTCAGTTTTGTTCCTAGATAATTTATTTTGGGGGAGGCTATCGTGAGTGGGAAAGTCTCCTTGTATTCTTTCTCCAATTGCTTGTTGTTGGCATAAAGAAAGGTTATCAATTTTTCTGTTAATTTTGTATCCTGCCATTTTATGGAACTTGTTCAAGGTTTTTAGAAGATTTCTGGTGGAGGTTTTGGCGTCCCTTAGATAAACTATCATGTCATCTGCAAAAAGGGATAGTTTGACTTCCTTTTTTCCAATTAGTACTCCTCTAATTTCCTTTTCTTGTCTTATTGCTCTTGTGAGCATTCAAGCACTATATCGAAAAGGAGTGGGGATAGGGGGCAGCCTTGCCAGACTTTAAGGAGAACACTTATAGTTTTTCCCAATTTAGGATAATGCTGGCTGTGGGTTTATTGTATATAGCTTTAATTGTGTCAAGGAATGTTCCCTCCAGTCCAATTCTCTGCAGGACTTTAAACATGAAGGCATGCTAAATTTTGTTGAAGGCCTTTTCCACATCGATTGAGATGAGATAACTGTGTGGTTTGTGTCTTTCAGTCTGTTTATGAGCTTTGTGACATTTATTGACTTATGTATGTTGAACCATCCCTGCATCTCTGGTATGACTCCAGCTTGGTCATGGTGGATAATAATTTTGATATGTGCCTGTATGCAGTTTGCAAGTATTTTGTTTAGAACTTTGCATCTATGTTCATTAATGGTTATATCTTTGCCTGGTTTTGGTATTAGAGTGATGTTGGCTTCATAGGAGGAATTTAGGAGAATTCCTTCTGTTTCTATCCTCTTGAATAATTTGAGTAGTAGTGGCTGTAGGTCTTCTTTAAATGTCTTATATAATTCTGCTGTGAATCCATCTGGACCTGGGCTTTTTTTTAGTTGGGAGTTTTTTTTTAATATATTCTTATTGTTATTAAACTTTTTCATACATCACACATCATTTCTCAATCCAATTTACACTCATTTTCCTTTCCATGCCTCCCACCCCATCAGAGATCATGCATTCTGCCATACATGTCTTGCATATTTTGCTGAGTCTTTCAAGAGTTCTTTTTCAAAGCAGAGGATTATTGTTTTGGGGAGAACTTCACTGTTTCAGTCAGTTTTCTTTTGTATCCATTCTTTTGTTGTTATTGTTCCCTCCAACTTGTATTGCTTCAATGTATGCATATATATGTGTGTATATATATATACATATATCACACCTATTCTAAAATTATGTGTTTTGAAAACAAACTGTACGTTATTTCCAAAACCTATTTCAGGATTCACATTTTTCCACTTTGATTTTATATTACTCTAAAATATGCATACATACCCTCCACCCATACACCAAAATTCCAAAATCTGAAAATAATTGGTAGGTTAAGTCTAGAACCTGTTAAGGGATTCACAGTATAAGAGCACAGTTGTTTTCATATCACGAGGACTATAACATTAATGTTGCTCAGTTTGCCTTACAACTAGGTAATTGTCGCTAGCATCCACAGATGAGGGATACCATTCATCTTTTGTTTTTCTGGGATTGTGTTACTTCACTTAACATATCTTCTAGTTCTGTCCATTTACCTGCAAATTTCATGATGTCATTTTTCCTTACCGCTGCATAGAACTCCATTGTGTAGATATATCACATTTTCTCTATCCACTTGTCAGTTGAGGGGTACTTGGGTTGGTTTCAGCTCTTCACTATTGTCAAGAGAGCTGCAGTAAACATGGATGTATATGTATCTCTGCAGTAGGATGAGTCTTGTGGGTATATACCCAGGAGGGGTATGACTGGGTCAGGTGTAAGCTCATTTTGAGTCTTTTAAGGGTTCTCCACACTGCTTGCCATAGTGGTTGTATGAGTTTACATTCCCACCAGCAGTGGATGAGTGTTCCCCTTTTTCCACAACCTCTCCAGCACTTGGTATAATTTGTCTTCTTGATTCTAGTCAGTCTGATCAGAGTGAGATGATATCTTAAAGTGGTTTTTAATTTGCATTTCCTTAATTAGCTATGTTGAACACTTTTAAAAGATGTTTCTCAGCCATCTCTATTTCCTCACTTGTGAAGTCTCTGTTCAGCTCTTTACTCCATCTTTTGAGTGAATCATTTGTCTTCTTACTTCTTTGTTTTTTCAGTAGTTTATATATTCTGGAAGTTAATGCTCTGTCAGATGTATCAGTGGTGAAGGTTTCCTCTCACTCTGTGAGTTTTCTCTTCACTTCCCTTATTGTTTCTTTTGCTGTACAGAAGCTTTTTTTTTTTGGTATTTTTAAAATATTTTATTTACTATTTTATTTTGTGTATGACTTATTGCCTGCATGTATGTAAGTGAATCTGTGTCATGAAACACCAGCAGAGGTCAGAAGAGGGCATTGGACCCTCTGTACAGAAGTTTTTGAATTTAATGAGGTCCCACTTGTCAGTTGTCGACCTTATTTCCTGCACAGCTGCTGTCTGATTTAGGACGTCTCCTACATCTATGTCTTGTAGGTTTCTGCCAACATTTTCTTCTATCTCCTTCAGAATTTTGGGTTTCATATTGAGGTCTTTGGTTGATTTGGAGTTGATTTTTGTACAGGGCAAGGGGCAGGGGTTAAATTTTATTCTTCTACAAGTGGTGGTCCAGTTTTGCCAACACCATTTGCTGAAGATGCTGTCTTTCCTCCATTGAGTCTTCTTGAATCCCTTGTCAAATATGAGGTAGCTGAAATTGTATGTGCTCAAGTTTGGGTCTTCAGTTTTGTTCCATTGGTCTATAGCTCTGTTTTTGTGCCAGAAACAGGCTGTTTTTATGACTATAGCCCTGTAGTATAGTTTGAAGTCTGGTATAGAGATCTCCCCTGTATTGCTCTTTTCACTCAGGGTTGCTTTGGCCATTTGGGGTCTTTTGTTTTTCCACATGAAAATAAGGATTTTTTTTCCAAGCCTGTGAAGAAACTCTTGGGGATTTTCATTGGGATTGCATTGAATCTGTATATAATTTGTGTAGAATGGACATTTTTACTATATTAATTTTCGAATCCATAAGCATGAGAGTTCTTTCCATCTTCTGATGTCTTCTTCAATCTCTTTCTTCAGGGGTTTAAAATTTTGTTGTATAGATCTTTGGTATTTTTGGTTAGGATTGTTCCTAGGTATTTTACTGTTCTTGAGGCTGTTGTGAGTGGGAAGGTCTCCTTGTATTCCTTCTTCACTTGCTTGTTGTTGGTTTAAAGAAAGGCTACTGATTTTTCTAGGTTAATTTTGTATCCCACCACTGAAACTTTTAATTGTTTCTAAGAGTTTTCTGGTGGAGTTTTTAGCATCCCTCAGGTAAACTATCATATCATCTGCAAAAAGCGATATCTTGACTTCCTCGTTTCCAATTAGTACTCCTTTAATTTCCTTTTCTTGCCTTATTGCCCTAGCAAGTGTTTCAAGCACTATCTTGAAGAGGAGTGGTGACAGGGGGCAGTTTTGTGAGTTCCTACCTTTAACAGGAATGCTTCTAACTTTTCTCCATTTAGGATGATGTTGGTTGTGGGTTTCTTGTATATGGTTTTCATTACGTTTAGGAATGATCCCTCTAGTCCAATTCCCTTTGGGACTTTAAACATGAAGGGATGCTGGATTTTGTCAAAGGCTTTTCCTGCATCAATTGAGATGATCATTTGATTTTTGTCTTTCAGTTCATTTATGTGTTTTATGATATTCATTGATTTTTGTATGTTGAACCATCCCTGCATCTCTGGTATGAATCCAACTTGGTCACAATGGATTATCTTTTTGATCTGTGTCTGTATGCTATTTCTGAGTATTTTGATGAGAATTTTTGCATCTGCGTTCATTAATGAGATAGTCCTATAGTCTCTCTCTCTCTCTCTCTCTCTCTCTCTCTCTCTCTCTCTCTCGGTTGGATCTTTGCTTGTTGCATTTAGGGTTCATTTGTTGTTGGCTCTCAAGTGTTTTTAGCTGCAGTGTTAGGTCGTTTATTTCTGTTTTTTTGGTTTTTTTTTTTTTTTTTTTGGTCTTTTTGGGACAGGGTCTCCCTGTAACCCCAGTTTGTCCTGGAACTTGCTCTGTAGACCAGGCTGGCCATGAACTCACAAAGATCACGCCTCTGCCTCCCAAGTGCTAGGATTAAAGGCATGTACCACACACCCAGCTTTTTTTTTTTTAAAGTAGGCACCCAGGGCTATAAACTTTCCTCTTAGGACTGTATAGATATATTATATATATATATATATCTATATATATATATATATATTTTTTTGTCTTTTTAAGACAGGGTCTCCCTTTAGTCCCAGTTGTCCTCGAGTGCCCTATGTAGACCAGGCTGGTCTTGAACTCATGGAGATCCTCCTGCCTCTGCCTCCTGAGTGCTGGGATTAAAGGCTTACACCACCATGCCCTGTAGTTAAACTATCCCATATGTTTTGTTGTGTTGTATTGTCATTTTTGTTTAGTTCCATTAATGCTTTTATTTTCTTTATTTGTTCCTTGATCCATTCATTATTCAGGAGTGTGTTGTTTAGTTTCCATGTGCTCTTGTAGATAGTAGGGCTTATCCCAGTGTTGATATTGAGCTTTATTGTGCTGTGGTCTTATAGAATGCATGAAGTTATTTCAATGTTTTTGTATTTGTTGAGGGTTTTTTTCTGTGTCCCAGTATGTGGTCAGTTTTGGAGGAGGTTCTATGGTGTGCTGAGTAGAAAGTGTATTCTCTGGTGTTTGGGTGGAATATTCGGTAGATGTCTGTGAGGTCCATTTGGTGTATTGTATCATTCAGTTCAGATGTCTTTCTATTCTTTGTCTGGTTGACCTGTCCAAATGGCTCAGTAGGGTATTGAAGTCCCCTACTATGAGTGTGCTGGAGTTAATCTGTGCCTTCATGTCTTGGAGAATTGTGTTTATAAAGTTCAGTGCACCAGAGTTTTGTGCATATATATTCATGATTGTGAAATCTTCATGGTTAATTGTTCCTTTGATAAAGATGTAATGGCCCTCTTTTTCTCTTCTGATTTCTTTTACTTTGAAGTCTATTTTGTCTGATATTAAAATAGCAACTCCTGCTTGGGTTTTTGGTACCATTTGCTTCGAATAATTTTTTTCCATCCTTTCAGCTTAAGTTGGTGCCTATCCTTGAGACTGAGATGGGTTTCTTTTAGACAGCATATAGATGAGTTCTGTTTCCTAATCCATTCTCCCAGTCTATGTCTTTTGATTGGGGAGTTTAGTCCATTAATATTTAAGGTTATAATTGAGAGATGTATGTTGCTTCCTTTCACCTTATTATCCATTTGCATCTTTGGTCTGGGTTTCTGCTTCTGCAGTTATGCTTTTATTAATTTCTCTTTCTAGGTGCCTGGGGGATATTTGCTCCTCTCCTCTGTCCTTTGAATTGCTTCACGTATTCTCTGAAGGGTTGGTTTTCTAGACATGTATCATCTTGTTTATGTCATGGAAGGTTTTTCTTTCTCCTTCAACTATAATCGACATTTTTGTTGGGTATAGTAACCTGCGTTGGCATCTATGGTCCTTTAGCACTGAGAATACTTCAGTCTACATTCTTCTTGCTTTCATAGTTTTCCCTGAAAAGTCATCTGTATTCCTAATGGATTTCCCCTTATATTTAACTTGTTTTTCTCTTGTGGCTTTCAGAATTTTGTCTTTGTTTTGGGCATCTAGTGTTTTGACTATGATATGGTGTGGGGAGTTTCTTTTCTGATCTTGTCTATTTGGAGTTCTATGTGCTTCTTGTATTTGTATGGGTTTCTTTTTTAGTTTGGGGAAATTTTTATCTATTATTCTGTTGATGATCTCATCAGTACCATTCTCTTGGGATTCTTCTCCTTCCTCTATCCCTATGATGCAGAGGTTTGATCTTTTCATAGTGTCCCACATTTCCTGGTTGTTCCATTTTTGTGCATCGTTAAAATTTTCATAATCTTTACTGGAGCCTTCTAGTTGTTCTGTGTTATCTTCCAGGTCTGCTATTCTTTTTTCTGCTTTCTCCATTCTGCTTCTGAGGCTTTTTCTCATCCTTTCCTCTTGATTGGATGAGTGTTTGATTTCCTTTTTCATTTCATCCTGTTATTTCTCTACTATTTCCACTTCCTTTTGGAGCTTCTCAATCTCTTCCTTTAGCTCCTTGCTTCACTGCTTGGTTTACTTTTTGTTGTTGTTCTTGTTGTTGTTTTGTTCTGTTTGGTATTTTTGAGACAGAGTCTCCCTTTAGTCCCAGCTGGCCTGTAGCTCACTCTGTAGACCAGGCTGGCCTTGAACTCAGAGAGAATTGAATTCTGGTCCTCTGGAAGAGCAGTATGTGCTCTTAATCACTAAACCATCTCTCCAGGTCCCAAACATCTGTGTTTTAAAGTATAGATTATTGCCAATGTGACAATTTTTTCTTTTAAAGTAGAGCTATAAGGAAAAATAAGTTTATTATTTAGTTAATAATAGCTTTTTTTTTTTTGTCTTTTTTGAGACGGGGCCTCCCTGTAACACAGCCCCAGCTGTCCTGGAGCTCACTCTGTAGACCAGGTTGGCCTTGAACTCACAGAGAATCGAATTCTGGTCCTCTGGAAGAGCAGTATATGCTCTTAATCACTAAATCATCTCTCCAGGTCCCAACGTTTTTTGTTTTAAAGTATAGATTATTGCCAATGTGAGAATTAATTTTTTCTTTTAAAATAGAGAAATAAGGAAAAATAAGTTTATTATTTAGTTAATAATAGCTTTTTTTTTTTTGCCTTTTGCAAGATGGGGTCTCCCTGTAACACAGCCCCAGCTGTCCTGGAACTCACTCTGTAGACCAGGCTGGCCTTGAGCTCACAAAGATCCACCTGCCTCCCAAGTGCTAGGATTAAAGGCATGCATCACCACGCCCAGCAATAATAGCTTTCTTTTGTTATAACAAGCTATCATCATTAATAATTATGAAATCCCTTGAAATATGTGCATGTTAGAGGTATCTTATGCTTGTAACCTGGTTTTAAAGAATCAAGACCATAGGTTGACTGACCTTTGATTGGGACCCACTAAAAGCTAACTGAATGTGCTGAATTCACAATAAAACTAAAATGTCAAAGTCATGAAACATAAGACAAAATATGAAATAATAAATATTAAAAGTTTTGATCATATAGAAATAAGTCAAGTTCTTTTAGTCTTCATTAGTCATTTTCTTTGTTTTTTTTTCTAACTCCTGAATGAAATCACCAGATTTTGTTATATATCATTTCCTAAAGTATTCAGACTATGATGGCACCTAGTACCCACATCTTGGTGTATAGTCTTCAGTAAAAAGAAGCAGGGCTACTGATAGAAATGGAAGTATCTAGGATTGAGGCAGGAAATGTACAAAATTAGCCTAAACATCTTTTTTTTTTTTTTCCATTCTGGAGACGGGTCCTTTACTCTCTGATCCATCCTGGAGGTGAGTCCTTTGCTCTGTGATCCATCCTGGTGACTGGACCTTTACTCTCTGATCCATCTTGGAGGTGGTTCCTTTGATCTCTGATCCATCCTGGAGGTGGGTCATTTGCTCTCTGATCCCTCCTGGTTCTGGGTCCTTTACTCTCTTTTCTGACCTGGAAGTGGGTCCTTTCCTCTATGATCCATCATGGAGGTGGGTAAGGATCTTTCTTCGAGGAGGGTCCTTCACTCTCTAATCTATCTGGAAGTGTGTGGGTCCTTTGTTCACTGATCTATCCTGGAAATGGGTCCTTTACTCTCTGAACCATCCTGGAGGTGGGTCCATTGCTCTCTGATCCATCCTGGAGATGGGTCCTTTACTCTCTGATCTGTCTTGGAGGCAGGTCCTTTGCCTACTGATCCATCCTGGAACCAGTCTTTGACTCTCTGAAACATGCTGGAGGTGGTCATTTGCTCTCTGATCCATAATTGAGGTAGGACATTTACTCTCTGATCAGTCCTGGAGGAAGAACCTTTGCTCTCTGATCCATCCTGGTTATGGGTCCTTTACTTTCTGATCCATCCTGCAGGATGGTCCTTTACTCTCTGATCCATCCTGGAGGTGGGTCCTTTGCTCTCTGATCCATACTGCAGGAGGGTCCTTTACTCTCTGATCCATCCTATATGCGGTCCTGTGCTCTCTGATCCATCCTGGAGACTGGACATTTACTGTAAACTCTGATCCATCCTGTATGCGGGTCCTTTATTCTCTGATCTGTCCTGGATACAGGTCCTTTGCTCTGTGATCAATACTGGAGGTGGGTCTTTTGCTCTCTGACCCTTTCTGGAGATGGGTACTTTACTCTCTGACCCATCCTGAAGGTGGGTCCTTTCTGTCTGATCCATCCTGGAGGTGGGTCCTTTGCTCTCTGATCCATCCTGGAGATGGGTCCTTTACTCTCTGAAACTGTCCTGGAGGCGGGGACTTTACTCTCTGATCCATCCTGGAGGTGGATCCTTTGCTCTCTGATCCATGCTGGAGGTGGATCCTTTACTCTCTGATCTGTCCTGGAAGTGGGTCCTTTACTTTCTGATCTGTCCTGGAGGTGGGTCCTTTACTCTCTGATCTGTCCTGGAAGTGGGTCCTTTACTCTCTGATCTGTCCTGGAGGCAGTTCCTTTGCTCTCTGGTCCGTCCTGGAGGTGGGTCATTTGTTCTCTAATCCATCCTGGTTCTGGGTCCTTTGCTCTCTGATCCATCCTGGAGATGGGTCCTTTACTCTCTAATCTGTCTTAGAAGTGGGTCATTTGCTATCTGATCCATCAAAGCAATGGGTCCTTTAATCTCTGATCCATTATGGAAGAGGGTTCTTTACTCTTTTATGCATCCTGAAGGTGGGTCCTTTGCTGACTGATCCATTGTGGAGACAAGTCCTTTGCTCTCTGATCCATCCTGGAGGCTGATCCTTTGCTCTCAGATCCATCTTGGAGATGGGCCCTTTACTCTCAGATCCATCCTGGAGGTGGATCCTTTGTTCTCTGATCCATCTTGGAGATGAGTCCTTTACTCTCTGATCCGTCTTGGAGGAGGGTCCTTTACTCTCTGATCCATCCTGGAGGCAGGTCTTATGCTGTCTGATCCAACCTGGAGTATGGCCCTTTACTCTCTGATCCATCCTGGAGATGGGTCCTTTGCTCTCTGATACATCCTGGAGATGGGTCCTTTGCTCTCTGATCCATCCTGGAGGTGGGTCCTTTGCTCTCTGATCCATCCTGGAGGTGGGTCCTTTGCTCTCTGATCCATCCTGGAGGTGGGTCCTTTACTCTTTGACTGTCGTGGAGGTGGGGCCTTTGCTCTTTGATCCATCCTGGCAATCCATTAGTCATTTTCACCTCCTTGTTACAACTTGAAATTTTCTCCAAATTGTTATCAATACAGCTCAGAGGAGAGTCCTTCATTAACTTTCCTTTATATGATTTCATAGGGATGTATAATAGTGTTATAGCCTCTGAGATTTCTTTGTTTCAGCACATTGGTAAATTAATATTCTTTCTTTCCTATGAAGCAACATTGCTTCCTAGATCAATAGTTCTTTGCCAAAGAAGTTTAAGATGACAAATAGCTTAATAAAACTTTAGAATTTTTGAAAGAAAGTTTTTCTTAAAGCATGTGATATAAAAGTAGAAAGTAGGATTACTTAGGGGGACAAAGAGGAGCCGCAGGTGGAGCGCACAGGGTAGGATGAGTTAAAAATGACACACACATATAAACATGTCATAATGAAACCTCTTTATTTGTATGCTAACTAAAAATATAATAAAATGTTTCTTTTTGTGTGTGACATGGACTCATGTAGCTGAGACTGGCCTTAATCTTTACATGTAGCTCAAGATGACCTTGAATTTGGCTCCTCTTGTCTCCCCTCTGGAGTGCTGGGTTTATGGGTGTGCACCATCATGACCAGTTTTATGCAGTGCTAGGGATGGAATCTCCCAACAGAGCTATGTCCCTAATCTTTAATAATATTTAGAAAATTTAGAGAAAGTGCCAAAAAAGGAAGGAGCAATTAATAAATAAACTTTTTTGTGAGAATAACTATAAATGGAAACTGACAAATAGATGCATTTGTATAGTTAGGAAAAATCCTTAACATAAATTTACATTTAAAGATCCACACACATAAGTTGTATCATTGTGGATTATGTACAAAGTGTGTAATATAGTCATGGATTAAATCACTCACTTCTTGGACATTTAGCCATTTGTCACATTTAGTGCAAGAGGGACTTCCTTCCTTCCTTCCTTCCTTCCTTCTTTCCTTCTTTCCCTCCTTCCCTCCCTCCCTCCCCTGATTGAATTTTGAGAATCTACATTAATTTATAGAACTGATGATATTTTTCCATTTTTATCAATAAGGCAAAATATAGTTTATGATTTTAAGATAAAGCGATTATTTTTGACTCCCAATTGACTATATATGAGGTGAAGAGGTAAACTGGTATATGAGAATAAACAAAATTTCCATTGAAAATCAAAGAGATAAAATTATTTTGTAAAGAATGTAATGGGCTCAAAGGTTGGAGAGAAGTCTCAGTGGTTAAGAGCACTGGCTACTCTAAAAGGATCTGGGTTTGATTCCCAGCAACCACATGGGCTAACAACAATCTGCAACTCCAGTTCCAGGGGCTCCAATGCCTTCTTTTGGCCTCCATAGGCATTGCACAACATGGGTGCACTTGTATACATGTAGGTAATACATTCATACCCATAACATAAAATTTTAAAATAAAACTAAAAAAAAATTGGGGCTGGAGAGATAGCCTAGCAGTTAAGAACACCGACTGCTCTTGCAGAGGACCTGGGTTCGATCCCCAGCACCCACATGGTGGCTGAGAACTGTCTGTAACTCCAGTTCCAGGGGAATCTGACAACCTTTTCTGACCTCCGCAGCATTGCACAACACGGGTGCACAGACCTACATGCAGACAGTACATTCATACACATAGAAAATAAATAAATAAAATTAAAAAAAATAAAATAAAAATGTAAGGTGCTGGGGAGATGGCTCAGTTAGTAAAGCATCTGTTGTGCTGGCATGAGTATCTATATTTGGATCCCCAGTACCCACATAAAAGCTGGATGTGGTGGCCTGCATCTGTAGACCCCCACCACTGGGGTTGGCAGGGGGACAGGTGGATGGGTCCCTGGAGCTTGTTGGTTGGCCAGCCTAGCCAAAGTGATAAGCTCTAGGTTCAGAGAGAGGCTCTCTCTAAAAGCAATGTGGAAAGAAATAGAGGAAGACACCAAAGGCTGACCTGTGGCCTCTACGCACATACACATGCATACATATCTGTATACATGCATGTGCAAGAAACACACATATACACAAAGAACGATGGGATGGCACATGTCTATAATTCCAGTACTTTGGAGATAGAGGCAGTAAGATCAAGGGCTAAAGCGTAGATTGCATCTTGTCTATATCAGATCCTGTCTCAAAAACCAAAACGAAAATCATAACCCAGACCAAACAAAACCAAACAAAAGAATGATGGGGAATTGCCCATTGGAAGAGATGGAGAAAGATATGAAAAGTACAGTAAAATGTTGCCATTTTAAGATAATTTTCCAACAGGAAGTTTCAATATAATATGCATTTTACTTACAATTGTTTCACTGGGGTTCTTGTATACACTGGGCTAAGGAGACATTTTCATTCACACTTTACCAATAGATCCCAATATTTACCATGCTTCACACTGCTCATCTCACATTGTTCATCCTTGATTAATTTTCAGGCCTTGAGGTGCTACTTATTAAATTAGGGACACAGCCTACCTAGTTAATAAATTATCACTGTGGAGGCACTCTTGTCTTCTGAATGTATAAATGTGTTGCTTAAATGACTCCTAGAGAATAATTTACACATGAAGAAGCTCTGGTGGTTAAAAAGAAAGCTCTGTGCATTTATCTCTAGAATTAGTCTTGGACTAGGTGCTTAAATGGATATCACAGTAACTATTCTTTTAAAAGTAGTAATGATTCTCACTATTCTGGTATGTTCCCAACACTCTAGCCTAGAATCATGACTTAAATATAACATTAAACATGTAACATTTTGAATTGACAATTTCTATAAGAAACAGTTTTTAACTGGGAGAATATGTTATGATCTTAAAAGCACTTAGCCTTCTTTCATGGTGGGATTTGTTTTCCTCTAAAAGAACTCCTGTAGAGTGAACATGAACTTAAGATCAAGGAAAAGGAACTTAGAAATTTGCTGCTATGGTATGAAAGGTGTCCCTCTCCATGTCCAGGTATTAAAAGGTAGAACTGAGGGCAATCACTCATGCCTTTCAATTTCCTGACACTGTTTTTCATTATTATTATTATTATTATTATTTGAAATATTTTTTAAGTGCCACTACTGCACCAATAGAGATTATTTGCTAAGTCGGTCATTGTGGTTATTAGACCCTACTGGGGTTGGACCATTGATTGATTTTCTCTCTTAGGAGTTTGCATAGTATTCTTAGATACTGTGAGAGCTAGACTTCAGGGAGGAGGCCTCCAGGTCAGATTATTATTATTATTATTATTATTATTATTATTATTTTAAAGGCAGTGTCTCCTATATCCCAGGCTGGCTTCAAATTTACTATGTAGCCAAGGATGGGCTGCTTCCACCTGCTACAGAGTGCTGGAATTACAAGTGTGGTTACCAAGGCCAGTTTTATGCTGGTGTTGCAGGTCAAACAGCTTCCTGCGTGCTAGACTCTACCGGATGAGCTACATTCCCAACCCCCTGTCATTCTATTTTTGAAAAATTTTTAAAAATTTTTATTTATTTTGTATGTGTATGAGTGTACTGTCTGCACGTAAGTTTGTGCACCCGTGTCGTGCAATGCCGCAGAAGTCAGAAGAGGGCTTCGGATTCCCCTGGAACTGGAGTTAAAGACGGTTCTCAGCCGCCAGGTGGGTGCTGGGAATCAAACCTGGGTCCTCTGCAAAAGCAGTTGGCACTCTTAACCGCTGAGCCATCTCTCCAGCTCCACCCCCTGTCATTCTTTACAGTCTCAGATCCTAGCTCTGTTCTTGACACATGGAGCCGTTTTCATGACTGAAGACATGGATGCATATCACACAAAAACACACCATTATGGGGAAAATCCTTAGTTATTCTGAATGTAATGTTTGTGAAATGTCTGTTTACTGCCTGTCCTATTATCTAGTACTTTCCTCATGGTCCCTCCCTTTACCCCACAAATCCATACAGAAAGAATGGGCAATTATTAATTTTGGTTGATTTGATAATTTGAGTTTGTGCACCAATAATCTGTCACAACAAATAGATAAAATCTATTTTAGGATGCTTTATAACACTGTAATTACACATGAAAGCCTATCTTTTTGCTCTGGTAGCAACCTCTAAATTGTCTCAAGTTCCAAACTAGCACAACAATTAAAGGGAAAGGCTGGAGCTAAAGTCAGTGGTGATACGGGGGTATCAGTGTATGAGTTAAGATCTGACACAGACACTGTCCTCTTTTATTTTTCATAACAATTTTTATTTGACGTGATGTCAATCACTTTTGTTTCTTTTTTTTTTTTTTTTTTTGGTCTTTTTGAGACAGGGTCTCCCTGTAGCCCCAGCTGTCCTGGAAGTCACTCTGTAGACCAGGCTGGCCTTGAACTCACAAAGATCCGCCTGCCTCTGCCTCCCAAGTGCTAGGATTAAAGGTGTGCGCCACCACGCCCGGCCACTTCTGTTTCTTAAATGAATGCAATGGTTTTTCATATCGTGCTATACATTATAGTATGAATTTTGGTGATATTCAGATAAGTAGCTGTATTTATCATCCATCTCTTTTACTTTAATTATTGCTATTATTGTTTGGTATTTAGCATTTAAATTGGTTTTAAAAATATGTCTCTGCCGGGCATGGTGGCGCATGCCTTTAATCCTAGCACTCTGGAGGCAGAGGCAGGCGGATCTTTGTGAGTTCAAGGCCAGTCTGGTCTACAGAGTGACTTCCAGGACAGCTGGGGCTACAGGGAGACCCTGTCTCAAAAAGACAAAAAGAAAAAAAAGTCTTCAGTGGGCTTGAGAGATAGCTCAGTGGTTAAGAGCACTGGCTGCTCTTGCAGAGGACTCAGGTTTGGTTCCCAGCATCCACACAGCAGCTAACAAACCACTGGTAACTCCAGTTCCAGGGGCCCTCACATCTTCTTCTGTGCCTCTTGGGCATTGAATGACATGGGTGCACTCACATACTTGCAGGCAATATACTCATACACATAAAATAAAAGTAATATTTAAAAAAAAATCTGACCAGTACATTTTCTTGCTTTTCTTTTTTCTTTTTTTTTTTCTTTTCTTTTCTTTTTCTTTTTCTTTTTTTTTTTTTAAAGATAAGGTCTTGTGTAGTGCTCAGGCTTGTTATGTAGCTGAGATTGGCTTTGAAATCAGATCCTTTCCAGGTGTGGTAGCACATGTCTTTAATTCCAGCACTTAGTTCAAGGCCAGCTTGGTCTACATAGGGAACTCCAGGCCAGCTGGGACTAAAAGAGGGAGAACCTGTCTCAAAAAAAAAAAAAAAAAAAAAAAAAAAAATTGATCCTCCTGTCTCAGCTTCCTAGGTTCTAAGATTACAGGCTTGAGCCACCCTGCTGGCTCTTTTGAGTGTATTTTTCTATACTTAGCTTGTCAAATACTGAAAAGGTGGTTTTCCACATCTATGTCTCAAACCATGAAGAGCTCCAGGATAACTGCACAGGAAATACATTTGTTTTCATTGCTTTGAATAACCAACTGATTAAATCAACTACAAACAATAAATTGAAAGGCACAAATTCCTTTGTTCAAAGTTGAACCTAGAGTATTCCGGTTGTCTTTTTGTTATAAAGAGGTCATGTAAGGACGTCTGTGGAAGGACTCCAGGCGCCATCTACTGTCACATTTTAAATTTCCAGTGTCTGCAGATTGGGATTTACCAGTTGCCCTATGTTGGGGTTTTAAAGCATTGAGAAACTGGTACTGGGGAAAGACAGATTCTATGGTTTATTTGTGATTGCTGGAATAAACCAGAATCCAGTAATTAGGTAATAAAAATGAGACATCAGTCCCTCACACAAAAACAAGTCCTAGAGAGAATCTCAAGAGAGGCAGATAAACAAAAAAGTTAGCAAAACTCTGAAATCAATGCAAATGTGTTTTCCACCAGTGTAAGCCACACTAGGTGGTAATGGTTACTGCTTGGGAGAAAGGACTTTATTAATGACGCATTGAGATAACCTTCATTGTCTATTGTCATCATTATAAAGCAAGTTCTCTACAACTTGAATATTTAGTGGAAAGTTTAGTAATATACAGCAGGTAGAGCCACTCTTCATGCAGATACCACATGGAACCTGTTTCTGTAAATGTAAACTTATTGCCCCTCCCCCAGATACATACCTACAAGATAACATGCACTTATGCATTTGGTTGAAAAATCTCAAATTCTTGCACTTGGATTTAAACGTTTTCCCCTCAGACTCCTCCTCTCTAGAAGGATGGGTAGGATTAAGGATTAAGGTTCTCAAGTAAGTTTCTTTGGCTATAACTGGGAGAGAGGGAGTGTCAGTTTTGGAAGAATCATACTACGTGGGTTGCAAGCTTGCTGTTTGGAGATTAAAGTTGGCTGGGAAGATGTCAGATCTTATTTCTATCATCTCTGAGCAGCAAGAAGAACTGAACAGGATCAGTGAAGAACTGGAATGCCCCAGTCAACCTCCCTCAATGTCAGGGCCAAGACAACCTTCTGGGTCTCAAGGAATGAGGAAAAAAGGAAAGCCAAAAAAGTCGAGCCAGAAAGGGACAAAAAGGCAGGGAGAAAAGGAAAGAAGCCGGGAAGGGTAGTGAAAAAAAGATGAAGTATTGAAAACAATCACCACCAAAACAGGAGCTTTCTTTAACGAAACAAAGTCGCACCCATCTTTCATTTTCTTATCACTGGTCTAGATCTTATCCGTTTCCTTTTTAAAGGCTGTCTTCGTTTCTAGAGGAAGCTAGTCAGTCATTCTTTCTTGCGCCCCATGCGTGGTTCACCGTTCTTATCCAAGGCTACTGAGAAAATACAATCGGAGTCGGAACATTTGTAGGAGAGAGCACTCCTGCAACTGGCTGTCCCTTGGG
Organism: Rhizomys pruinosus; assembly: GCA_009823505.1. Classification (NCBI taxonomy): domain Eukaryota; kingdom Metazoa; phylum Chordata; class Mammalia; order Rodentia; family Spalacidae; genus Rhizomys; species Rhizomys pruinosus. The sequence continues at coordinate 5,871,437 of VZQC01004376.1, forward strand.
AGCCTATATGTATTAAACTCAGAGATGGACTAGGTTGGCTCTCCCCAATATGCCTAAAGATTTTAATCTAATTTATGCACATTACAGTATCAACTTTATCTGCTATTTTAAGGCTCCTAGTCCCCCCGTGCGGGGGAGTGTATTTTTCTATACTTAGAGGACGATCCTCAGGTTCTGATGCAACCCGGCAGGTTGACACCCTCCGAAACATCCTGGAGCAAACAACTCAGGCTCCCGAGGGTCTGCACCCGGCACTCGCAGGTGTCTTGCCCTCACCTGGGCTCGGCTGCGTGCAGCTTCGCGGCTCTGGATTACCATTTGGGAAGCGTCCCTTAGGACGGAAATTGCATCCTTGTTTCTTGTTCCTTGCATTTAAACATTTTCGGAGGCGGGGGCTGTGGCGGGAGGGTGTGGAGAGGGGTGGGCGGGTCCCTGGGAGTAGGTGCGGAAAGAGCCCCGGGAGTGCGGCGGGCTCCTCTATCCCAGCCATTGCTATTTCGATACTTGGTTCTCGTCGGGTGAATTTCTCTCAGTGTCTAAGTAAGTTTGTTTGGGTGTGCATTCTTGCCGGTTCAGCACAAAACCGCAATACATGGAGGAAAGTAGCCACTTCCCCTTCCCTGACTTGCTCCTGCCGCCCGGGACTTGACAGCCCCCCCCTCCTTTGCGGCTGCAGAGGCTGGAGGGCCGTGGCTACATTCCAGCAGGTTTAATCCGTTTTTTATTGTAAGGCGAACGGAGGGTACACAGCGGCCGGAATGGCTCCGCAGCCCGCCGCGCTCCCCACCCCCAGCGGGAACCTGTTACTTTAAGCCCGGTGGTCCAGGGCGGCGCTGCGGGCCGCCGGGCTCTGGGAGCGCCGCTGATTGGCTTCTTTGCACTCCCCCTGCCCGCTCGCGCGCTGGCTCCGCCTCCCCGCGCGCCCCGCCCCGCCTGAGGCCCGGCCTCCGCCCCGGGAGGCTCGCTTCCCGGTGTCAGGCGCCACGGCGCATGCTCGGGACTCATCTTCTGGCCCCGGAGCTGCTGCTGCTGCTGCTACTGCTGTTGCTGCTGCTGCTGCTGCTGCTTTTGCTTTTGGGGCTGAGTTTAATAAGCGAGAGAGCGAGCGAGCGCGCGGGGCGGGGGAGGGGGTGTAAGAGGCAGAGAATGTCCGCCATCTACCCTCCGCTCCCGGGCGCGCTCTTACTGGGATCAGCCTCTTCATGAATTACAGCTGAGGGGGGCGGGGAGGGGGGTAGCACACAACACCCCGCAAATCTCCGGGCCCCCAGGCATGGCTAGCTCGGTAAGTACATGCAAGAAAAAAAATAATAAAAGACTCCCCTCCCTCTCCTCCGCCAGGCGCTGCTGTATCCCAGACAGCGCCAGCGCTCCGCGGCTCCAATTAGAGAAAGGCTGGTTCGGCTGGCCGGGAGCTGCCGCTGCTCCTCCGCCGGGCTCGGTCCTCAGCCGAGCCCCCCCTTCAGCCTTAGCCCGGCTCCCCCCTCAGCCCGGCTCCCTCCGCAGCCAGGCTCCCCCCCCCCCCCACGGCGCGCGCGCACTCTCGCACACTCGCCGCCACCCCCCCTCGCGCTCCCGCCCGCCTCGCCTTTTTGCAATCACCAGAAGCGCACTCACACTGGCTCTCGCGCACACACGCACTCACACTCACACGCTGGGAGGAGGCGGATAATCGCAGCCGTATTTCAGCGCGGCCGCCGCCGGGAGCCGCGGGCACGGGCCGGGGACGCGGCGTGCAGCTCTGCGGCCGCAGCTCCGCCGGCGCCGTACGATGGTGCGTTGTCCGCGGCGCGCGTGTCGCCGAGTGCGGCTGACAGCCGCGGGCTGCTCGCAACTTTGCTGGGGTGCGAGCCGGGGGTCGACGGCCGTCTGCCCAGAGCCTTCGAGTCGGCGGCGGCCGGGGTCGGGAGGGGGGGAGCGGGAGGGACTTTGCGGCCACTTTAGCGCTTGAAAGTGGGTTGCGGGGGATGTGTGGGGGGGTGCAGGGTGCTGTGAGTTCGGGATGCCTCGGGTATTTCCGTGCAAGCGTGGGAGTGGGGGGTGCCGACGCCTCATTACGGGGGTGCACGGAGCGCACGGGAGTTTGTGCATTTGCACGGCTGCCCGTAGTTTCCATTCCGCCTGGCACCGCGCTCTCACGCACGCACACTCACACGTACACAAAGACTTCCCAGGCATGTGCGTGTGGCCGCCGCTCTTTGGTGGGGGGGCTGGGGACCCCAGCTCGGTGGCAGGCAGTTGGGTTCGCACGCCGCACCCCCTCTGGGCCGTGCTCGGGTTTGTGGCGGCGTGTGCTTGCAGTGGCGGCCGTGCTCCCCGGACCTGCTCTGCGACCCGGGGAACATTCCGTTACAAGCCCAGCCGCCGTGCAGCCGCGGCCCGAAGCGTGGGGCGTGCGCGCCCACGCGCGTGCAACGTGGATGCAGAGGGCACTGGCGTTTTCCTTTTATGTGCGTTTCGAGAAGGAGGCAAAAAATGTCAGGCGCAGCGCTGGGCAGAGCGGCCGCCTTCCTGTTGTTCAAGGCTCTCCCCGCCTCTCCCCCCCTGTCCGCAGTGTGCCGTGCAGGTGAAGCTGGAGCTGGGGCACCGCGCCCAGGTGAGGAAGAAACCCACCGTGGAGGGCTTCACCCACGACTGGATGGTGTTCGTGCGCGGCCCGGAGCACAGCAACATCCAGCACTTTGTAGAGAAAGTCGTCTTTCACTTGCATGAAAGCTTTCCTAGGCCAAAAAGAGGTAAGGTTCCAGTACAAAAGAGAAAAGCGCAAACGTCTCGGCTCCTGGGGAAACAATCGCCCGCCCGGCGCCCCTCGGGCTGTGCTCTGCTCCAGCGTGGCTCCGACCCGACCCGACCCGACCCGACCCCGGGGCGCGATGGCGAGGGCTTTGGGCTAGGCACCCAGAGAAAGGACCATCAGGTGTAGCGGACTGGTTCCTCCAAGCCCGTGTTCCTCACCTGGCCTTTGGGGTTGCTGTAGATCCGGTGGGGAGAGTGGTTAGGTATTGGATTTGGAGGTTTGGGGAGTGGGGCTGGAGGGAATAAAACAGTTTGCGCCTTTTATTTCCCTCCCGGAGAAACTGATGATTTACCTGTGCAATCCAGCCAAGCATCCATGAGAGGTAGTTATTGTTCCATTTAGAGAGGTCAATTCTCCTTAGGGTCTTCTTTGCCTTGCCCTCACTGTGTGAGGCACTACATGCCAATTGCTGCACCCTCTTCTTTTGGGAGTTAGCCTCCACTTCACCTCACTCCAGTCTGGATTTTGCTAGTTGGGAGACTTAGTTTCCCCCTCCACATGGCTCCTTAGGTTTTTGACCCAGGTTCTGAAGTGTCTTCTAGTTGGGATCGATAGCGGGATGGTTTCCTTCAAAGGTAGAAAGCTGTTTCAGAGAAAGATGCTGTTTTGCCTATTTCTTGTCCTTCGCCAACCTTGGCTCTTAGTCATAGAGTCTGGTTTGCATAATTTTGCTGAGGCTCTGTAGTGCCAAACATTTTCAGTAAAGAGTAGGACAGTTTTGGGAAAAAGAAAAGGGGGTCATTTATATGTATTTGAAGGGGCTTTGAGAAATCCTGGTTTCTATTCCTTTCAAGCTCTGGAAAGCTACTGTCTAGTTGTTTTAGTTGGATTAGTGGAGGTTACAGTGGAAGTACAATAAGGTGCTTTGTTTGTGAGCAGGTTTATTTATCTAAGTCGACACAATGGTTAGTAGTTATCTTCCATTTGATCCATAATCTTTATTGGCATCTAGAGCTCCTGCAGTTTCTTAGAGTAACATCATAATAAATCCATTCTGCTTAGAGCTATGTGGAAATTATTGAACATCAGGGGCTGAATAAAGAAAGGAGAAAGGATGTGGGCCTTTGAGGTGGAAGAGTTTATGTTTGTGCTTATTTTTGTTTTCATTACTTTTATAATGGGAAGTAGGAGTTTATTTTTGTGCCCTTAGTGGTTTGGTTTATAGCTTCTCTTCAAAACTTGGAATAGTTGAAATTTTGATAGGCTTTGTTGGATGGTTAATAAATGTATCCAGCTTCTAATAGGGGGTATGAATATGCATGGCATATGGGAGGTAACAGTACGTGGTAGCATTTTATATGAAAATATAGACAGATTCCACATGTCATATTTCCTCAAAGTGTTGATTAGGATGAGTGTTGTCAGGATTCTGTCTGTAGGAGGCTGGATATAATGGGTCTCAGAATCCTTTCCTCTTCCATGTGTCTGTAGAGCTATTGCAGTGGATTTGAAACAAAAGAAATCACCTTCTAACATCCTTGGTACATAGTTACTGCTACTTGGCTGCCATTCAGTTCAAGGTGAAATGCACTTATGGAAACAAAATTTATTGTGTTAGGAAAATGAACTCAGCTAGTAGAAATGTTGCTCTTAAGGTAACTTTGTTTAGGCACCTTGACAATCAACAAACTGGCATTATGAAATTCAAATGCTCACCTTCTTCTCTATTTTACCATTTCTCTGCTTCACTGGATGTGTGCCTTGATGTTTCTCTTTATTTACAATTCATAATGGTTTTCTGTCCAGCCTGAGGGAATGTGGAGACGTTGCCCACATAGGCTACACCTGGGAGTAGTAGTTGCTAGGCGTGGCGAGCGATGCTTGATAACAGTGATGTCTTCTCTGGTTTCTAGTGAGGGGTGTCTGTTGATAGGACAATTTATATTCAACTGTGGAGTTTTCGTATGCAGACTATAAGCCATTGTTTTAAAATGTTACTTTTTGGATTTTTATTTGTGTGTGGTTCCCATGATGTGACAAGTCCTGGGAAAAGTGCCAGCTCATATTGCCCACGAAAGACCTTGTCATACTGTAATTACATATGATTCAGATTGCAAGAGAAGGTTTCTCTGTTCATTGGGAAGAGTTAGTTGGAAGTTCAAGCAACACTAAACATGCTACTTAATCCTGGGACCTATGACTTATTACATCTTTCAAAATGGTGATAATAAGTGGAGAATAAGATTGCCAGGTATTTCTGAGGCTTCTAGTAGCTCTAAGATGCCATATTCTGCTATATGGTGGATATATGTGATTGGACAAAGTTTGACCCTTTGGAAATGGGAGAAACGGCAAAGATATTGAGCAGGATCTGAGTAGTGTATGTTTAAAAGAAATACTCATACTCATAAAGTAGGAATAGTGGCAAGTTAACTCACTTTCATTATATACAGTAGCTAATAAACATGAACCCTGGAACTGTGCATGAACTGCTCAGCCATGAAGATAGATGAGTCCCTAGCTTTGTAAATCTTTGGTTTATAAAAACCGATGGTTTGGGGGACTGGAGATAAGGCTCAGCAGTTAAGAGTACTGCCTTCCTGTGCAGAGGATCCAGGTTCGATTCCCAGCACCCACATGGCAGCTAACAACCATCCATAACTCCAGTTTCAGGGAAGTCTGATGTTTTCTTCTGATTCCATGGGCACTGCACAACATGGGTGCACTTACACACATGTAGGCAATACATTCACACACATTACAAATGGATTTTAAGGTCAATTTCCTTTACTCGTTGTAATAAGGGAACTTGTAAAAGAAATTGTAGTATTTTCAACTGGCTGCCAAATGAGAATTTTATTTCAGAATTGAGCTAATTGGATTTGAATTAATGAGGTTTTACTCTGTCCGAAAGACATGTGGGAGACCTTCAATTTAAAGCTACTGGCACACAGTTCTAGAAAAAAAAGATTTTGATGAAACAGTGAAGCCTGGAATATCCATTAGCTAATGAAGAATATGCAGGTCAGATTTGATGCATTATCAGACTATGTACTTGGTAGAAAAGGCCATATCTTACTTATTATTACCAAAGATTTGTGCTGGTCTGATATGACTGGAGTGAATAGCTACATTCAAACCATTTATTTAAAATCTTAATGTTTTCATTTCCAATAAGATCTGAATTTGAATTTACTAATTATAGCCATCCTTACTATTACAATCTGTTCTGTTGACATTTATGATATGAAATCTGTTGCTTATTATTTTATGAAAGCTAATTTAGCCACTGGCATGAATTGGTAGCTTTTTATTTGTAGACTTTTGTCCTTTGAGTGGACAGATAAAACATAATTGGTACACTCTTAGAACTTTCCTTTGATTTAAGCATTTGAGTCTAGCTTCACTGTTTAGCTCTGATTTGCATCTTTTGCAGTAATTTGTGTAACTTTTTATCAAGGTACCTAATGTTTAAAGGTTTACTAGTTGAGGATTTTGTATATACCTTGTACATTCTAGGAAGCATTTAAAAATGTACAAATTAAAAACAATGATGGATCAATCTGATTTGTGCATGGTTCTGATAGTAATTAAGATGACCAGTGAAAACAGTTTTATCACTACTTGTCATTTTGAAGCAATGTAAACATAGTTTCCTAAGGCACTTAAAGCTGAATTGTTAGAGGAAATCTCATATGCTGTTGTTAAAAATGTTAATAGGGGATGAAAAATTTGGAAGGTGTTTGGCAAAAATTTATTGAGATTTTGAATGTTTATATCCTTTAACACAGAAATATTACTTCCATGACATCATGAGTATACAAGAATATCAAATATTTCTTGTGATTGTTCTTTTATAACTGCAAAAATTTGGAAGGAAGTCATATGGTTCTGGTTGACTGGGTGCCATACTCTTACCAATAGCTTTGGGTACTTCTTGTGTTTGTGGTGATGGAATTTTGTTTTGTTTCTTCATTTGAAAAAAGTCCATGTATGTAAAATATCACAATAATCACATATCACACTGTAAAACTGAAATAGAAAGATTAAGTGTAATATAGACTTTATCATCATTAAGAGTGATTTTTTTTTTTTAGGAGTGATCTTTAATTATTCAGGGATGGTATTGTTATTTCATGGTGAACAGGAGTTAGGGCCAGTAGTTACAGACAGACTTGTATCTGAGGCTTGGGTTACCTGTCTGTTTTCTCATTTGTGTTATGAGACTGATGATAAAACTACAACTATTTGAAGGTTAAATTGTTATTCTCAAACTCGCTGAATTTAAGACTGTATACACTTAGAAATCAAAGACTCCAAAGATGCAAAAATATCCAACCTACTACCTGTTTACAGACACACACACACACACACACACACACACACACACACACACACAGAGTTTTTGAAAAAAATTAAAATGAAAAACATTTTTATTTTTATGTTTATGAGTGCTTGCATGTATGTAAGTGCACCCATGTCTTACAATACCCAAGGAGGTCAGAAGAATGCATTGAAATCCCACAGACTGGAGTTAAAGACGGTTGTTAGCCACCATGTGGGTGCTGGGAATTGAACCCAGGGCTTGTGCAAGACCAGCCATATCTCCAGCCCTGCAAAACATTTTAAAATAACAAAAATTAGTGAGAGTCATAGCAATGTTTATTCATGCAAATCTTTAAAATGTCTGATTTCATAGAAGACAATTGGGGCCTCAGATCTTCTGTTGTTTTCAGTCTGTTGTGTTGTGACATGCCACAGAGGCCACCAAAGTAATGTATACTACTGAAAATGAGAAACAAAAGCCACATTCTAGAGTCTCTATGTAAGCAGGTTTCTATGAGAAGGTCTTAAGAGACAGTGAAGTTTGCAGACTGTACTCTAAGAACTGCTGATATAAAGTATTCAACATACAATCTGACATGGATAAAGTGCCCAGTATGTACATGGAAACTTTTTTTTAGCCATTACTCTTGTTGCTAGTAAAATGTTCATGTAATAGAAAAAGGTAGATATTCCAAAACGTTTCTCTCCTCATGGTCCAAGATAGCAGTAATCTCACAATTTATTTTCAAAAGAGGATAATTCAAATTTGACCTTGACTGGATATATTTTATGGCTAATGTTAAGGTCTGTTCTTTGATTGTTGTCTGTTATGCAAGGTATGTCAATACATTGATTATTGTAGGTGATCACCCCCGTGTAGAATTACCTTTGTGAACTTTGAAGGCTGAGGGCATTGACTGGATAATTTGTGATAACTGTCTTAAAGATAATCTTTCCTCTTCCTTACTCTCCCCCTCTCCCCCCACTTTCCTGCCAAATGGGTCAGCCTTTTTTGGGTGGGCTCTCCCTGTAGCCCCAGCTGGCCTGGAACTGGATATGTAGATCAGGCTGGCCTGGATCTCAGAAAGATCCACCTGCTTCTGCCTTTCCAGTGCTGGGATTAAAGGTATTAGTCACCATATCAGACATGGGCCAGTCTTTTGTGGATCAACTTTATCCTCCCTGCTTGCTTTCTGCTTGTCTGTTATACTTCTATAACTCCTCACTACTTAATGTAGCCCCTTCCCTTCCCTTCCCTCCCCTTCCCTCCCCTCCCCTTCCCTCCCCTTCCCTCCCCTTCCCTCCTCTTCCCTCCCCTTCTCTCCCCTTCACTCCCCTTCACTCCTCTTCCCTCCTCTTCCCTCCTCTTCCCTGCTCTTCCCTCCTCTTCCCTGCTCTTCCCTCCTCCCCCCCTCGCCCTCCACTCCTCCCTTTTTTTTCTCTTTTCTTTTTTCCCCATTTCCCTTTTCCCTCTTTTCCCTTTTCCCACTTTTCCCCTTTTTTCCGCCTTTCCCTCCCTCCCTCCCCTCCCTCCTACCTCCTCCCTCCTTCCCTCCTTTTCTTCCTTTCTTCCTTTCTGTACATGTGCCTGTCAGTGCCATGGCACACACATGGAAATAAGAACAACTGCAAGAATTGATCTTTCCTTTTATCATGTGGGTTCTGGGGATTGGTCATCAGCTTTGCCAGGAAGAACCCTTACCCTGAGCCATCTCTCTGGCTCTTAGTTCTAAGTTTTAAAGATAGAGCTAAATTTTAGAACTTTAATTTGTATTTCTTTGATTAGTAATGCCACGTATGTTTTCATTCATATGTATTCATTTACTATTTGTCTTTGTAATATGCCATTTTCCTGTTCGTCGTAGTTCATGGCTGTCTTTTAAAATTTCATATTGAAAATACAAAGAATCATATAACAAACATTCAAGTCCCCAGTACCAGAAAACAACAAATGTTTCTAGTTTGGTTCCTGGTTTAGATTTTAAAGAGTTGCTTATAGATGCAGCCAAAGGTTTGAAATGCTTCCCAATTTTTTCTTCCAACTCTTTAGACATTCTATCATTCTATTTATCTACATTTGTATGCTTATATTACTTGTAAGTACTAGTATAAAGTCAGCATGAAGAGTATCATACTGATTGATCTGTTTTCTTTTAATTGAGATATAGGTCACAAAAATCCAGAAAAGCCACCTTTTTGAAGTATGCAGTTGAGTGATATTGAGGATGTTCACAAATTGTGCTGTCCTTGCCACTGTGTACCAGAATACCTTAAAGAATGATTTTGGACCTTACCCCTCCCCTCAGTATGTTTTTAACCATCAAAAGGGGTCGCTTCATTCCCTTAATGTCCTCTTCTCAGTATTTCATCATGGGAATATATTTTGTAGTTGGCTTTTCTTTTCCTATATTAAAAAATATGCTGGTCATTTTCTGTCCTGTGCAACAAGCATCTTTGCACATGTTACTTTGTAGCCATGAACAAGAGTTTGGATGTAGGCTTAGAATTTGAGTCATTGATTACAGACATGTGCATTTTCATTTGTACTAGTTTTCAGAATGTTGTACAAAGTAGTGGTGGTGGTTCATGCTGTGTCAGAGAATAAGTACCAATCTTTAAATTTTTGCCAGCATTGGCTACTATAATATTTGTTACTTTTGATATTTAATTGAAATACTCTATTTTCATTTAGCATTCATTCATAGTGGGAAGTATTTTAATCATTTTTACATGCTGCTTATTGATCATTCAGATTAATATTTATGTGTACATGGCTGACTTGGAACTTACTCTGTACATCAGGCTGGCATCAAACTCAGGAGATCTGCCTGCCTCTGCTAGGTTTCAAGGTGTGTATCATCACACCTGGCTTTTTTTTTAGACAAGGCTTCATTATGTAGTTTAGGCTGGCCTAGAACTTAGTAGGCTGGCATCCTAGATTTCTTCTTTATAGCTTTATGTCTTTTAAAAATGATTTATTTTTACTTGTGTGTGTGTGTGTGTGTGTGTGTGTGTGTGTGTGTGTGTGATGTGTTTGGGTGCTTGCAGAATTTGGAAGAGAAATCAGATCTCTTGGAGCTGAAGTTATAGGCAGTTGTGACCTGCCCAATGTAGATGTTGGGAGTTGAACTCAGGTCCTTTGAAAGAGCAGCAGTGCTTTGAATTACCGACCTCTCTCTCCAGTCCCCCCCCCAAACTTTACCAACAACTAAAGAATATCTAAATGTTTGATCAGAATTTCATACAGTATTTTGATCATATTCAGACCCCCTTCTCCAGAGACTCCAGCCTAGCTTCCTACCCTCCCCTACTTCATTATTATTTGTTATTTTTTTCAAAGCCCTATCAAATCTAATCTGTTTCTCAAGTGCTTTTGGTGTGGGTCTATCCCTTGGAGTCTGATCCGCATACCAGATGTTATACTAGATAAAAACCCCCGACTTTCCCTCTCCTAGCATCCATCAAATGCCAACAGACCCTCGCTGAGGGGGCCTCCTGCATCCCTGTCCAGCCCCCTTTTTATTATAAAATCTATTGGGCCAGGCATTGTGATACATGCTTTTAATATTTAAAAAAAAAATTTTTTTAAATTCATTTTATTATTTGTTTATGTATGAAATGTATTGTCTGCGTTGTAGGTTGTGCACCCGTGTCTGCAAGCCGGGAGGGCAGAAGAGGTGTCAGATTCCCCTGAATTGGGAGTTCTCCTGGAATTGGATATTCAGACGGTTCTCAGGCCACCATGTGGGTGCTGGGGATCGAACCCGGGTCCTCTGCAAGAGTGGTCAGTGCTCTTAACCACTAGAGCCATCTCTCCACCCTGATACGTTTTTTAATTCCATTACTAGGAGTTAGAGGCAGGCAGATCTCTGTGAGTTCAAGGCCAGCCTGGCATATCCAGTAAGTTCCAGATCAGCCAGTGAGTTGTACTGTTGTGACCTTGTTTCAGAAAACAAACACAAAAAAAAACCACAAAAGTCAGGAGAACAGATTGTAATAGTAAGGATGGGCCTTACTATTTTTCCCACTGAAAATGAAAACCATTAACAAAATAACCTCCCCGCAAAACAAAAACTATCGGGGGCTGGAGCATGGCTTAGACTTAGAGCGAACTTTCCAGTAGGGATCCTATTCATGAGAAACCCATGTGGAGCTCACAATTTATCTAGCAACCTCTAATTCTCAGGGAACAACAAACCAACTATCTTCCATCACCCCTTCATTGGATCACCATTACACTAAAAATGAAAATTAAACTTCTTTAAAACAAACAACTAATTGTTTAGGCAGAGGAAGTGGATCTTTGTGAGATTTCATGGCTATCTGTCTACAAATGAGTTTCAGCCAGCCAGGGCTACATAGGGGTGAGCCTGTCTCAAAAAAAAACAAAACAAAACAAAATCACGAAACAAAGTATTGGGATGTTCATGGTTTTTCTTATTAATAGAATGCTAGTCTGTTATTTGTGTCGAAAATGCCGTTTTTTTTAGTAGCCTAATTTATGATATTAGTTTATGACATGAAAGGTATTGATTTTGTCTGATTGATGGGTTTTTTTTTTTTTATATTTGATTTTAGTCGCTAAGAACAGATGTAGTGGGAGAGTTGAGATGATTGTACGCAAAGAAAACAGGGATGGTCCCTGCTTTCACGATCCTTTAGTTTACTTGAGGCTTTTCAGTTTTGCTTACTATTTTATTTTATAATTTTGAGACCAGTATATGGCATCGCCATTGAGCTCCCATGTAGGCTGAGGATGCGCATAGAACTTATTTCTATCACTCACTGGCTTCCGCCCTTCAGGTTGATGAGTGATAGGATTAAACGTATGTGCTACATGCAAAGGTGTGTCTGGTTTTAATTACAAATGAGGCACATTTTGAATGACTAGGGCAAGCTTTTACAACTGAGCTACAGCCTTAACTTTGTGTTTAATTTTTTTTTTTTTTTTGTACTTTTCGAGACAGGTCTTCGACAGCATGCCTGGAAATAAATACGTAGAACAGGGTGGCCTTGANTTTTGTAATTTTATAGATAGTAAAACAACAGGCACCACAGTGAGGATCATAAAAACTCAGTGAGTTTTAATCTTTGGCAATAATTCTCATTTTTCCATCAAAGCAAAGCAATAAAAACACTGACATAAAATCCTAATAGGATATATAACAATTTCCAGCCCTGGAGGCTGAGTTTGTGTGTATTTGTGTTTTTGTTTCTTTTAGCTCAACTGTCACTATGGTCTTTTTAAAAATGGAAGAACCACGTTGTAGTGTGTGTGTGTGTGTGTGCATGTGTGTATGTTTGTGTGTGTATGTGTGTGTGTGTGTGTGTGTTTGTGTGTATGTGAAAAGAGAGAGAACAAAAAACTGAGAGTATTTTATAAGCTTTTATGACTTAGTAAAGTACAGACATACTTAAATTTTTGTTGTAAGAAGAACTACAAAAGAATAATGTGAAGTACACCCATATACAAAATAGTAGAGACAATTGGGTCAAAATCAGTGCTGTTAACTTATTTTGTGGACAGGTCCAGAGAAGAAGGAACTCAAGACTCAGAGATTATTTAGCAAGAACCAAATACTTATTTGGACAGTAAAACAGCAGTTTTACTAAAAAGAAATTAGCAATCCTATAAAAGTATTCAACTATTGTATCTTATAAAATTCATATTATTTGAAAGTCACTCCTATAGAAAGCAAACCCTCCAGGGAAGGAAATAATCTAGAGAAGGAAATGTATTGAAAGTTTTGATTTTATATATAAGATTACAACTATGACTCATGTAGAGATGACTTTGACAATACTGCTATATTCCTTACAAATCAAAGTAAAAACCAGTCATGTAACTATTTGTATATATATATATATATATATATATATATATATAAAATGCTCATTTTTAAATTCTTATTTAAGAATCAATTAAACTTTTACATATGGTGAGCAAAATTCTGAGACTTTGCTAAGTCAAATTTCATTTTTCTCTTTTATGCTGAGAATTAAATATCTACATTATTGTTTTTTGCATTTTATTTTTCAAGAGCTAGGAAAGGAAAAATAATTAATAATATGGAAAAAATTATAACATTAAACCTTAGTGCACTTTAGTATGTTCTATACTTATTTTAAATGCTGAATTATATAATATTAAATACAAAAGTTATATTTTTACAAACATACTGAAAATTTTCTTCTAAATATTAATTTACCTGGATATATAAAAATTTTAGGGAAGAATCTAAAGCTCTGTGCTGCAGAAATAAATATTTGAATGCAATGTGATTTTTGGAAAATGGAGATTAAAGAATTATCACTTTAACTTTTAAACTGAACACATTTTTCCACACAAAATTAAATATGTGTATATATGTATAATACCTTAGCCTTAGTATATTTATATTCATTTCTTGCTTATGCTGCATTCTGTTTACTAATGTGCCCTATTTATATGTTACTTATAGTCATTGTGTTAATGCAACAGTAGTCCCAGAATGATTAGCTTTTCTTATTCTTTCACTCACTTTCATTCACTTATATAGTATTGAATGTAGGTGTTCGTTAAGCATTTTTTTTTCTAGGAAATAAGCTTAACATTATGCCAACAGAGTGCTAGACTGCTTCATAGAACACAGTGAAAATAAGAGTGCCAATATTGCAATAATTTATTTCTTACAGAAAATGAAAATGAGTCAACAACATATCAATACATTCATTTTTCATTATTATTGTTAAATGTGTAATTTTATTTTTTTATTTTTTTATTTTTTATTTTTTGGTCTTTTCGAGACAGAGTCTCCCTGTAGCCCCAGCTGTCCTGGAACTCACTCTGTAGACCAGGCTGGCCTTGAACTCACAAATAAAGATCCGCCTGCCTCTGCCTCCCAAGTGCTAGGATTAAAGGCGTGGGTCACCACGCCCGGTCTGTTTTACTTTTAATCAGAAGCTCAGAAATGGTGAGTGATCTTTCATGTAGATGCAATGAATCATAAGTGTGCTTGTGCAAAGAGAATTAGTAATAAATGGTAGTCAGTTGTTTACTTTTACAATGTTGAGTAATTATTCACTTATATTAGCAGACAAATGTTCAGTAATAACTGTTTTTATAGACATGACCTAGGATTTAATGGTAGACACTATTTTAGAGGAAAAAGTTCTCTGGCTACTTTCAGGTAAAATCAACTCATTTTATGGAGTGATGTAAGATTTTCCTATATGATGAAGTCATTAACAAAGTTTTTGGCACTTGGTAGCTATCTCCTGATATTCTGCCCCTATTGTGACTTTCAGCAGTTTCACAATCACATGAAGGATGTAAAGCCTTGTTTTAAATTTTTTTATTTTTATTTTACTTATATGAGTGTTTTACCTACAAGTATGTAAGTACGCCATGCACATGCAATACCTGTGGAGACCAGAAACAGCTGTCATATCTCCTAGTACTGAAATTAATGGATAGTTGTTAACTGCCATGTGGATGCTGGGAACTAAACCTGGGTCTTCTGCAAGAGCAGCTATTGCTCTTAACTGTTGAGCCATCTCTCCAGTCCCCTAGAACCTGGCTTTAAGAAAGAATTTTGTATTACTTCATTTTAAATGTAATAAGTTTGCCAGGTTGAGGCCTGAAGAAGATTTTTATTACTAAATAAAATAAGGCTGACATTTGGATGTGATTTAGGTAGTATGTAGCAGTAAAACCAGTGCACCATTGTCCAATTTTAATTTAAAAAGCTATTTTTTAAAAATCTTGTCAAAGTTAGCTTTTTAAATTAAAAATTACATTTATTTATTGTGTTAAAGGCATGCATGTGCCATGGTGTGTGTATGGGGGTCAGGGAACAACTGTGGGACTTGGTTCTTTTCTTATGGCATGTTGGTCCCAGGGAATTGAACTCAGGTAGTCAGTCTTGGTGGCAAGTGTCTTTAGGACCTGACAGATCTTAAAGTTAGTTTTGTTAGAGAAAATGATACATACCTTTACTTCTGATTCTGAGGTCAGTTTACTTAAAGGTAATATTCATTATTGAATGTAAAGATGATTAGTTGAACTTACTGTGTTTGGAGGTTGATATTCTCTGAACCCAGTAGGTTTTTTTTTTTTTTTTCCATTTCAAAATACTTAATTTGGTTGCTATGTGTGGTGGTGTATGCCTTTAATCTCAGTATTTGGGAGGCAGAAACAGATAGATCTCTGGGAGGCCAGCCAGTGCTATATAGTGAGACTGTTTCAAAACAAAATAACCCCCTTAATTTTGTCACAGCTAGTTTTTATGATTCTTTTCAGTAGATTCCATCAGTTATGTTACCATGTATACCAGCCCAGGTGTTTTGTGCCTATGTTAGTCATAAAAAGCAAAATATATATTAACAATTTCCCAAAATGTTAATAATAAATGACATATAGAAAAGGAAGATTATATGCCTCTTCATATTTTTAGGTATAAATTTAGTTCATATAATGCCTTTTAACCTTGGAAGATAAGTTTTTATGTCTCACTTTCCCTCTATAGATATTGAGAGGAGACAACTGTGATTAATTTAGGTGTCTATTCATTTTGTACCCTTTTTTTTTATATAACATCCATACCTGTTTCCTACATACTTTATGTGTATTGCTGAATAATGAAAGCTTTCTTAGTGTAGAAGAAACTTTTTTACACAGCCTCTCCCTCCTTTGATTTCCCTCCCTGCTCTGGCATTATCAGTAGATGTTTATAGTGACTCAGTGAGAAATGGAGACCTTTGGACTGTTGGGCTTTGGTTGCTTTTAAGGGGAACATAGTTAAATGTAAATAGCTTAAGACTGTAATATCATGCTTTTTTTTTTTTGAGACATGGTCTTGCTGTAGCCTCAGTTGGCCTAGAATTTGCTATGTAGACTAGGCCAGACTTGATTTCACATAAATCCACCTGCCTCTGCCTCCCAGATGCTTGGAAAAGGCTCATGCCACCGCATGAAGCTGTTATCGTGCTTCTTGTAGGAATTTTTCTATGTACGCAGGGTGAGTTGCCTGCAGGAAGCTGCTTTCCTCACTTGGAGTGAGGAGCGACAGGTGTCATGGGTTATGTCACATGCTTATCAGTGCTGCACTTCTCTGTCCCTGTCTGTCTGTTCAGTTTCTCTCAGGTTGCTTTAGAATTAGGCATGGGATAAGGGCCTCTGTATACTAGATCCTACTGATTATTTTTTTATCAGCACAGTTTCTAGACCCTGAAAGTTTTAGCTATCACTGTAACAAAGGTAGATAATACAAATCAAAAACAGGGTTTTAGAATACCTTAACTTCTACTCCATTCATTAATTGTATGGAATCTCTTTTTCTTGAATGGAATTTAGTTTTGTTAACAGACAAAAATAAATTTCTCTTTTTTCTTTTCTTTTTTTGAGACTGGGTCTCACAATGCTGCCTGGGAGGCCTGAAACTTGCTGTGTAGATCAGGGTGGTCTTGGACTTAAAATCATCCATGTCATGCCTCCTGAATGCTGGGTTTTAAAGGTGTCCACAACTGGGTTTGGTCTTCTGTTTTCTCTTAAGAAGTTTATTTTTTTTTGTGGTTGTTATTATTGTGTGTGGATGATGTTTGTGTGTAACTATGGCCATGCATGTCGTCCCATGTACAACATGTGTGTATGTTGTGTGCAGAGGTTACATTCTTCTACCATGTGGGTCCTGAGGATTGAACTCAGGTCTTTTTGTGTGTGTGCATGTTTATATGGTGTGTGTGTGTGTGTGTGTGTGTGTGTGTGTGTGTGTGTATACACAGATGCATGGAGGCTAGAGGGCAACCTTTGTGATATTCCTTAGGTACTGTCCACCTTTTTTTGGGGGGGGGAGATAAGGTCTCTTGGGTTTTAGAATTTGCCAAATATGCTAGGGAGGCTGGCCCAGGACCCCCAGAGATTTACTTGTGTCCACCTCACTGGCACCACATCTGGCTTTTTTTTTGTCTTTTTGAGACAGGGTCTCCCTTTAGTCCCAGCTGGCCTGGAGATCACTATGCAGACCAGGCTGACCTTGAACTCACAGAGATCCGCCTGCCTCTGCCTCCTGAGTGCTGGGATTAAAGGTGTGCGCCACCATGCCTGGCACATCTGGCTTTTTAAAAAAATATTTTTATTTTGTTTTATGTGTATGAGTGGACGTGCCTGAATGTATGTAAATGCACCCATGTGTACAGTGCCCATGGAGGTTAGAAGAGGGCTTTGGATACCCTGGAACTAGAGTCAAAGATGCTTGTTAGCTGCTATGTGGATGCTGGGAATCTAACTTGGGTCTTCTCCAAGAGCCATCTCTCCAGCACCCTGCTCCACCCCCGCATTTGGCTTTGAAAAGAATGTGGGCTCTGGGGTTCAAACCTAGGTCTTTGGACTTGCAAGGAAAACACTTTAAACCACTAAACTATCTCCCCAACATTCCTGCTTTTTTTTTTCTTTTTAGTTTTACCCTTTTTTTGGTATTTTTGAGACAGGGTCTCCCTTTTAGTACCAGGTGTCCTGGAGCTCGCTCTGTAGACCAGGTTGGCCTTGAACTCACAGAGATCCACCTACCTCTGCCTCCCGAGTGCTGGGATTAAAGGCATGCGCCGCCTGGCTTTAAAAAAAATTTATTTTATTATTTTTTTTATTTGAGACCAGATTTATTGTATCACTTTGGCTGGCCTAGAGTTTAGTATGTTTCCTAGACTGGCTTTGAACTTAAAACGATGTCCTGCTCTGCTTCCCTTAATGGGATTGAAGGCGTGGCACACCATGCTCATCTTCATGCTTTCTTTCTTAAAAAAAAATGGAATGAAAATGAATGAATGAGTGAACTAGAAACAGTATCTTTCTGTCAAGCTTTTTTTAAAAAAAATTACTTATTTTTATTTTCTTATGTGTTTAAGTGTTTTGCCTGCATGTATGTCAGGGCACACATGTTGTACAGTGCCTACAGAGTCAGGAGAGAGTGTCAGAGCCTCTGGAACTGGAGTTACAGATGGTTGTTACCTGCCATGTAGGTACTAGGATTTGAATTCGGGTCTTCTGGAAGAACAGCTAGTGTTCTTAATCACTGAGCCATCTTCCTAGCCCTCTCTCAAGCTCTCTTGATTATACATATTACCTATGTGAAATTAAAAATAGATATTTAAGTGCACATTTACATAAGTTTCTTTAAAAGTAGTGATGTCGTTTGGAAAATGAACTCTTTCTTAAGGAACTTTTTTTTTTTTTTTTGGTCTTTTTGAGACAGAGTCTCCCTGTAGCACCAGCTGTCCTGGAACTTGCTCTGTAGACCAGGCTGACCTTGAACTCACAAAGATCCGCCTGCCTCTGCCTCCGAAGTGCTAGGATTAAAGGTGTGCGCCACCATGCCTGGCTAAGGAACATTTTTATATCTCTTAAAATTTTTACCACCTTGTCATATTAAGTCTCTTTATTTAATATCACTAAATATGAACACAAATGTTGTGTTATTTGATTGTAAACTTTAAAAAGAAATATGAAAAGCATGTTTTTAATCTTAATTTATATTGTGTTGAAGTTGTAAAGGTAATGAGATTAGCTTAATTTGTCATATTCTTCGTATAAGGCATTCCTGTAATAGATATAGTCATGTTCCATATGTCCCTCTAGTATCATTGACCCTTGCTGTCTTTAGGGGTTGGGTTTCAGGATTTCTTCAAATACCATGATCTCTGGATGTTGACCTTCCTTATATGAATTGGCTCAGTATTGTCCTGCACTTTACAGATTTTTCTCTCTTTTTTTTAATTTTTTTAATTTTTTTTTATTATAGACCAAAAACATTTTATTTATTTATTTATTTTTTATTGATGCTTTGTGTATTTCATACATCTTTTTCCAATTCAGTTCAGGCATATATCCCCTTCCCTTCACCCTGCCCCACCCCTACCCATCCCAGATGATGCATTCTGCCGTAACTTTTCTGCATCTTTCTGGGTTTTTTTTTGTTGTATTGTTTTTTTTTTTTTTTAACAATAAGTGATAATTTGTGAGTACAAGCATCCTTCATGTCAAACCAATTTGAGAGCAGTTGTGCCCAAACCCCCACAGCCCCAGCGTCCAGTGGGGGGGGGGGGCTTGTATGTTCAATCAAGTTGATCAAACGAGTGTCCAGTCTATATTGTTGTAGTTTCACCTTTCACCCCAATCGCAGCCCTTACATTCTACCGCACCTCCTCTTCCGCAGATTGTTCCCTAGGCTTAGAAAAGGGGCACACGTGGATGAGATGCAAAACAGTCTACTTTCTCTGGAGCTGTTGTCTTGGTCTCTAGTCAATTCTAGCTGTTTTCTTTCATGGGCTGCCAGCTTGTCCAGGCATAACCTTTCAATCCTACTAATGAAGCACATGCAATTAGATATATAGGTATTTAAACAGTATAATATATAGCTTTTCGGTCCTACTAATGAAGCACTCGCAATTGGATATATAGGTATTTAAACATTACTAGTTGTTATGGTAGGTTACATTGGTATAGACACAGATGTTTGGATGGTATGTTAATCCATGAATTACATTTTCTTCTGTTAAGTATGACAGGGTCATCGTGTGGTTTATAACATCTCCTAACCATTAGAGGATGTAAGCTTGTGGCATCAGCCGTGGGTTATTCCTCCAAGGAGAGAGCCAATAGCCAATTAGAATTGGGATATATAGACATAAGGCTGCCACTGCTGCACAGTATTTCCAGGCAGATGAGGTGTAGCTGGTGCTGATGGAGGGGTTTTGCTTGGCTCAAGGAGACCCATATTTGCTTTATTGGTTTAGTGGCCTTTGGTAACACTCTCTGGCATTCCAGAGGCCATCCGTATGCTTGCAAGTGCGGTCTCCATACATCTTTCCCATGTTTATATCAGGTCTTCAACAGCAGGGCCTTATCGCCTCTCTTCCTGCAGATATCCCAGTTTGGAGGCAAGGAGCCTTTACCTTTTGTGGGGGCTTGGATCCCCTGGCCAACATCTCCTTGGTAGAGTAATCCATTGTTGATGTCAGAGCTCCTGTATTAATATATTTTGCTTAAGTGCGTAGCTTAAGGAGACTTTAGCATTATATTTGGTTCTGAATAGCGAATAATCCTTTTCACAGTTTCTATGCCATTAGTCAATTAAAGAAGGCAGTTTTACTGATTTTACAAGAGAATACCTCTAACAGCTGGCTCCAATCTACAGCTGGAGAACGACCTCATCATAATCATATTTCTCCTTATTCTGTGGGGGGGAGTTAAGAAAGTCTCTTGTATTAAAACCTTTGCAGCACCTGGAAGATAAGCTTCATTAGGATTCATTAAAAATCGTTGTTACAAGTAGGATCCAGAGAGGGGCCTGATGTCTGTAGCAGTCTGAGACATTTCTTCCCTTCAATGCCCAGAGGATTCCATCCTTCTGCTGGCACTTTCTGGTGCATCCTACTCACTGCAAAGCTGCATTTTCTTTCTCAGCCATTAAATTGGTGATGCTCTGGCCTGTTGGAACATACAAATCCTTTCCCATAGTGAGTTTTAAGATTTGGATTGCAAGGTTTTTTGACAAAAAGTTTTCGTATCTATCTATATCCCCCTTTTTAAATTTTAGGTTTTTATTTTTGACCCATGAGTCTCACAAAAAGCAAATATATACCTATCGGGTGGAGTCAAGGCACAGATTTCATCAAGTTCACCCATGTTGTTTTGGGTTACTGTATGTGATTAACTTGGGAAACAAACTTTATTTTTAAATTAAATCATCCTATAGGTGAAAGAGATTGCTGCCAGGTGATACTATAGGACAGCAAAATTATAGAGAACATTTGTTTATACCAATCCCAAAGTAATTGTTATACAGCTTTTAATTAAAGCTAATGTGGACAACAGCAATTTATATCACCAATTAACTCAGATGCATTACCTTTTTTATCAGCCTTTAAACCAATGTTGTTTAATATGCACATATTTGCTTTTACTAAGTCCTAAAACACCATGTATCCTGTAGACAGAGTCTGGGCAAAACTGGATACTTGTTGAACTCACGTCAATTAAAGATGCACCAATTGAATATACACCCTTGTCCCTCTCCCACCCCTCCCACCCTTCCCGAGTCACCATTACTTGCATAGCATTTACATTTTATCAGGTATAAAGTAATCAACAGATAATGTAAAAGAGAAAAATCTGAGTCACCCTTCCCGAGTGACTCAGATTTTTCTCTTTTACATTATCTGTTGATTACTTTATACCTGATAAAATGTAAATGCTATGCAAGTAGTTGTTACTACTGTGTTTTTTAGGGGATAATTATGAGAAAAAACTGTACATTTTGCATACAGAGTTTTTCTCTTTCATTCATGTTTCCTTGGCTCTGCAGATAAGGAACCTTTAGATAATGGGAACTAACTATATACATTTTTGGAATACATAGGAATGTTTTGACATCTTTGGACTTTTATTTTTGCCTGTATGTTTTGGTAACCTTTATCTATCATGTTCACATCGATGTATACTATTAGAAAAATTTCTGGAGCCTGCACCTGACTTTAAATTTTTTAAAAATTGACTACAGTTGCCGGGCGTGGTGGCGCACAGCTTTAATTCCAGCACTCAGGAGGCAGGGGCAGGGGCAGGGGCAGGGGCAGGGGCAGGCTGATTTCTGTGAATTCAAGGCAAGTCTGGTCTACATATTGAGTTCCAGGACAGCTGGGGCTACAGGGAGACCCTGTCTCAACCTCCCCCCCACCCAATTGACTACAATTGAAAGACCAGGCATGGTGGCACATGCTTTAAATCCCAGCACTCTGGGAGGTGGAGACAGTTGCATCTCTCTTAGATCAAGGCCAGCCTGGGCTACATAGTGAGACCCTGCCAACAAAAACAAAAACAAAAACACCTCAAACAAAAAACCAAAAGCAAAAAAATTGACTACAATTGAAAGGATGCTCATCAAGTTTAGATTTAGTGACAGAATTAGGAATAAATAAGGTCTATAACTGAAAGTAAAAGGCCCATTTCCACTGTGTTGAACTTTTTATTAATATTAAACGTGAAATGGTAAAATATCAAAGTAAGGCAGAAATAATCCACTTGGGACAGAGAAGAAGTTCTTTTTGGGTGGAGGGTTGATGCATAATTGCATTAAAAATTTTCAGCACTGTTTTTAATTGGTTTTCATATATAAGCTGTGAAAATACATGTTTGGAAAAATGAAAATGAAGGGCTGGAGAGATGGCTTATCAGTCAAGAGCCTGCACTATTCTACCAGAGGACCTGAGTTCAGTTCCCAGCAACCATGTTGGACAGCTCACAACTGCCTGTAACACCAGCTCCTGGGGGAGCCAGCACCTCTTAGGCACCTGCACTCACAAGCACATGCCCACACACAGACACACCCATACACAAAAAGTTAAAAATAAAAATCTTACCAGCTTGGTGGTCCACACCTTCAGTTCCCATAGTTGGGAGGCAGAAGCAGGAGGATTTCTTTGAGATGGATTGAGGTTAGCCAGCCTGATGTATATAGGGAGTTCCAAGAAAGCTGGGGCTGCAGGGAGACCCTGTTGCAAAACAAAAAACAAAGGACTTGAAAAATGAAAATAAAGACTTTTGTTTTGCAGTATAAATGATTGACATGAAGATATCCTAAATATAACCAAAAGAAATAATTTCTCCAAAACAAGAGGGTTAATTTCTGCTTTCTTCAAAGATGTCTCTTTAATGTTAATTTTAGTAATATAAGTTTTATATCTTTACTTTTATTATCTATCAGAAAACATTTTATCTATCTATCTATCTATCTATCTATCTATCATCTATCATCTATCTATCATCATTCATCTATCTATTTATTTGAGGTGGGATCTCCCTGTAGCCCCAGCTGGCTTGGAACTCACATATAGATTAGGTTGGTTATGATCTCACAAAGATCCTCCTGCCTCTGCATAAAGAAAAAACCATTAACTTGTAATGTGTATCAATGCATAGTAGGTCAAGTAAAAATAACAGTATTTTCCCTTTAGTGTTAGGTAGCTTTACAAAATTTATAAAACAGCTAGATTAGCTCCATCATAGACTTCTTACCACATATAAAAACTGATGTTCCATGATGTGGGTGTTTCTCATTAGCTACTTTTATGAAGTTGATATTTTAAGCTAGCATTTGGAATGATATTATTTTCCCTGGACTTAATTTAGTTCTGATAATCAGATTTTCTACTTAGTTATTTCTGTTCCATTTGAGAGAATTCTAAATGGTATTCATAGTGGCATAGATTGTTCTCTTCAGGATTAAGGCATATATATACCTTGTTGTGTATATATACCTTAAGGTATGTCCATATGAACAAGGATGGTAAAACTGATTCTGTGACTACAGAACATGGTATTTTCATTGTTTTTAATTGTTAATTTATATAGATGTCATAGTTGGAAATATAGGAAATAAAATAGTTGTGTTTAAGTTAGTCACTGTTTTAAGATTTATTTTAACTTTGGGGTTGGAGAGATGATGATTCAGGGGTTAGGAGTACTGGCTGTTTTTGCAGAGGACCTGGGGTCGATTCCCAGTTCTCACATGGTGGCTAACAAGCATCTGTAACTCCAGTTCCAGGGGATCTAATGCCCTCTTCTGAACTCCAAGGCATTTTATCACAGAGGTACACTTACAGACAGGCAGGCAATATACTCATACAGAGAAAATAAAAATAATAAAGAAAATATTAAAAAAGATTTTAACAGTATACTCATCTGATCAAGGTAAGTACTTAAAAATGTGAACTGATCAGAGAGATCTGGCTTGGATGTTACAAATTGTTGGAGATTCCAAACTTGCTGCTAAATAAATCTACTTATATATCTTGTTATTGGATGGGCATGGCTGCAGTAGTCACAGATAGTGGATAACAGCCTTGATTTTCAGCTTATGTACTGGGAGAGCATATTTTGCAGTAAAAGGGAAACTGAAGGACAAGGTGTTCTCTACTTGTGGGCTTCTAAAGCCCTTAGAGTTTTCTTTATGTTATTGTAGAAAGACATTATTTTTGCTTTGGCGTGCTTAAAACTAAAGGGCAAATCATCCAAAAGAATAATCTTGAAATTCAATAGCAAGAAAACTACTTGACATTGTGGGCTGGAGGCCAGCAAACGTAGGGCTTTCATTGAATGCGTGGGAAATGGGGCAGGCCTGGAATTTAAAGAGACAGGGTGCAATACCCTAGAAAAGAAAAGCTCTCCTGTATGATTTTCTTATTTGGAGAAAAAAAAGTAGACAGTCTTCTAACGGATCTTTATTGGATCAACTATTTTAGGCATTGAAAGATGCTGAGTTAAGTTTTGCTTGCCCCGCTTTCGACACTCCCTAGCCATCTTCTCTTCTGAAATAATGTAGACTAAAATTGTTTATAATAGAAGAGAAGCAGTGTTTCAAATAAGTTTGTAGCCTGTTCAAATGGAGTATAATATAATTCTCTCTGACAGCTTATTACTTTGTTATGTAGCCCTTTAAAAGGGTTGGGTGGGATGAAAAATCAGGGTACTAGAGGAACCTGGGCTTTAGAATTTTGTTTTTCCTATGTCTTAATCTTGCTCCCCTATCTACTCATGAATCTCTGTCTTACCCCCTACCACCTCCCACAATCCTTCAATAAAATAGTATTTAAAAGACTTGAATAACCAGTCTTATGCACTAGCTTCTTGCTTGGGGCAGTAATGTACTGTTTTCAATGGGTGGTCTTGAATCTCCATGGGAGATTTTATAGGCAGTGGGTTCCAAGATCCACTCAGTGTATTATATTGAACATGACCAGTTAAATTCCTAAGCCAAAGAGAACATACACAGCTTTACATTGTTGAATTCCCATCAGTAATTAATAGAACATCAATTTATTTAGTTGTGTTTGAAGAATTTATGGTTTAAGACTATGAAAGTAGAACGTAGTAATCTGGTGTTTGACATTTACTTTTTAAAATAAGCCATTCATAATATGTGATTTTGGGAATACCCATTTGTATGTGTATTTTAATTAGTAGTTTTAAAACAATTCTTATTCCTTTAGAAAACCAGTGCAGAGTAGTCACTTTCAAATGTTAATCAGTTGAAGCCAAGTTTCTCCTGCATGAGATGGCAGTGTATAGGATGTGATCTACTCAGTAAGTGTATCTGATATGTTCGTAGTTAGCGTCTCTTATCTTTGACATGTGCTATAAATGAACAGTTGCCTAAAATTTAGCTAATGCTCTGGCACAAGCCTTTGGTAAAATAAACAGGATTAGAACCATCATAAATAACACTAGACTAAAATTGGCCTTTAGGAAATAAGATGTCCTTAGGCACACTTACTTGAATAAGCTAATATATTTAACCTATGCAGTCTAAATACTGAAATAGGGCGTTGAAGTCATGCCTGTTCCTAGATGAACTTGTGATTGCTAACCACATGATAACATAACTTTGTTGGGCCACTGATTTGGTTTTTCTTTCCTTATTCACATACTTCAAAGACTTGATTTATGAGGAGTATTGGATTTTTATTTAAATATCTATTCTTCTTGACTAGTTAGATGAAATACTTATCTTTCACAGGCTAAGTAGAAAAAAAATTAGGTGTTGGTGTCTCAGATATTGGTAAGACTGTATGATATATAATAAGAAAGTTTTTTAAAATTTATTTTAAACAGTATAAGTAGTTTTAAGTGGGAAATTGTAAGCCTTGAGGAACCAAGTTTGTTCTCATAAGAATCATTACAGAGTGTTTTTGGTCATACAGAAAATGGCATGAATTCTGCAGCATTTCTTTGCTGATAGAATCAGAATTCTATGGCTTAACATTTTACAGCAATGACTAAATAAACATTTAGTCGTGTAGCTTTTTCTTTTTTCACTCAGCTCTGTCCTTGAGTGGCTGAAAAATTTCCCAGTAGTTTTTATAAGTGGTGTTAGAGAAGTGATAGATAGCTAGCTGAAGTTTATCTCGTACAACCAGTATTTAAGATATTAAGGCTGTTCTCTCTCTCTCTCTCTCTCTCTCTCTCTCTCTCTCTCTCTCTCTCTCTCTCTCTCTCTCACACACACACACACACACACACTCACACATGAGACACAACTCATAGCTAGATATGAGAATTTATTAATGAGAGGTTAAAGGTTAGTAAAAATGGCTTGCTTCCCTGAGTTTTGGCTGTGACCGATAAAGGCAGAGCTAGACTGCTGCTATAGATTTTGCCCTGGCCTCACAAAGGAAATTGTTTAACCCTGTTAGTTTCAGACACTGTCATTTCTGCATTGCAGATAATTTTGTTGTGTAAGATATGGATCTCTGTGCTTATGATTGGAACCTCTGGTTTACTGGAATGTAGTAAAGAAGAAAATGAGTAGTTTTAACACACCAATATATTTTCATATCTTGGAATATGACACATCCCTTACCTTTTATGCTTATATTCAAACAGATTCAAGAACTTCATCTTAGGCCTTTCATAGTTGGATTTTGCTTTTGTATATGAAAGGAGTCGTGAAAGTTAGGTTACAGTCCTTGATAACTGGGTATTTTAGTGCCCTTTAGGCCTGGAGTTTAGAGGAAAAGGAAATACCAAGGCATTGACTTTAAACTCATTTCAGATTAAGTATGGAATTAGAACAATTCCAAAGTGAACTACCAAATTCGATGTCATGTTCAAAATCCCAGGAAAATCCCTACAGTGCTTGTGCCTTTTGTATTATACTTTTGCATTATTGCTATAGGTTTAATGGAACAGGGAAGTACTTCTTTGCTAAGGCTGAAGAGGGCAAGAGTTGGAAATCACTGTTATATGATTAAATCCATGTGCTTGCCCCAAGGCTTCAGCCATTCCATCTGAATTCATAGTCTGAAATTTTGGACTCTGTCTCTATTTGAAAATAATTCTTAAAAAAATTTAAGACTGCCTTTCCCACTAATATGGGAACCATTGAGGCAGATTATAGGAGTTAAGGTTTTCATGCAATCTAGACTTTGAAGATATATTTTTATATTTTAAAGAGAAAGTTCACAGCCATTTAAACATAAAATTTTACTGGGCTTTTCATTAATCTAAAATAACTGGCCTATAAGTACTTTATCACTGCAAACTGCTCAGCATGTAAAATGAGGAGTAGAAGTGCACAAAGCCTTCCTGCAAATTAAGGGCACAATGAGTACTGACGGACTTTCCAGCCATCTCCAGCTGTGAGATTATTACAGTTTTTGCAAACCCTTTTCTCTCAAAACTAAATCAAGAATGGTAGAGTCCTGATAAAAAGAAGTGTAGAAAAGCCTAACTAATCCTTAGATGAGTTACTTCAAACGTGCCAAAATAGAATAAAATCAGTTAATAGCATGGATTAAAGGTTACTTTCAATGCATTTTTGTCACTCATGTTGAGAATTTTGTTGTATGTTAATGCATTTAGTCTTGGTTAAAAAGCTCCAGAGGAAAAAATACAATTAATTTTGAGAGATTACACAATCACGATGTTATGAAGAAATTTAGTACCAATTCTGGATGCCAGATTTGACCTAAGAGATAAAAGCTGCGTTCTTAAGATCAGTGCTACAGACAACAGTTTGTGTGGAAAGATTTGGGTTGTAATGAGAATACTCATCTGTGGAATTCTAAGAACTGATGTATAGATTTTAGCAAACAATGTAGCTATAGGTCTTTTGCTGTCTGTGTATGGTAGTTCCTTAGATTTGATCATGAATGCCAAAGTCAGATCAGGATTAATGTTTTAAGAATTAAAACATTAAGATAGTGGTAAAGGAGAGGACAAGGTGAAACTAGAAGCAGATTTTGGATAAGAGGAGGATTTTACTTGTTATGTTTACACCTAAGATATTCTCTCTTGTAGAGGAAGAGAATATTAACTGTACTTTAAGTTCAATCATGTTTAGCAACAATTTCATTTATAAAATCTTGGCATATTATCAAAGAGCTACCACAGTTTTGGGTTAGAAAAAACTGATTTGGCATGTCACTGTGGGAAGAATGTTTTAAAAAAAATGGCAAGACATTTTGTGTACAGATGTATAGTGGTAAAGATACAGGTGTGTGCACATGTGCCTACTTGTGTACATCAGCTGTAATAATTTTAAAAATATGTATGTATGTGTATATGTAAATCCCATGGCTTGAGTGTGGAGGCCAGTTCCTTCTTTCCTTCTACCTTTGTAGGTTCCAGGGATCAAACTCACGTCATCAGGCTTGGCAGCAAATGGGCCTCTGGGCTGCCTTTCTGGCCTAAGAAAAATTTTATTAGAATTTATATAGTGAGAAATTTCATAATCATGTATTTAGCACCCATCCAGGATGCCAGGTAGTAAATTTCTATAATTAAACTAAATGTATTTTTCCTTATTGAAAAGGATGCATTGCTTCTGCTGTGGCTTAGTGAATATGCATGAGCTGTGTCAGGTGTTTGTATGCCATCCCACAACGTAGTGATGTTTGATGAGCCATGTTGGAGTACATTTATATTAGTTTATAGTCTGATTGTACAGTTGCTCATGTATAAACTTTCTCTATTGATATTCTGACCAAATTTAACCTTATTCAAAATGTCTAGCTTGAATGAGTTCTAGTATATGCATAAGTACTGTGCTGTTGAGTTATTTATGTGCTTAAGAAGCCGAACTTTAGTTCCATCCCAGTAAATTCCACTGGGATAAGTTATTTTAGTAAATCAGGAAATTTATCTGAATGCAAAAGGATTTTTTAATATTTGGAAAATTGAAAATGGGCAAAATAGCCTTAAGATTTCCAGAGAAGATATTCTGGTAGATCCATATCAGTATAAAGCAATTCCTGGTGTCTCTCTAGTTCTCCTGAGAGAAAAATTTTGATCACAGTGCTGGAGAATTGGTTTCTTTCTGTAGTTGTGTCTTTGTGTGTCTATAGAATGGGAGCATTTTATCTGCTGTTTCTGGTGGGGTTGTTTTTCAGCAGTGCCCCAAGAAAAGTCCTGGAGTCCAGCTTTGAAGCTCTGTGGACAACCTGGATATCAAAGAGCTGGAGGAATTCAGCAGTAATTGTTTTATGGCTGGCCAGAAATCAGACGTATTTGTATAGGTAGCACACAAAATAGCTGTGATTTGACAATTTGGTGCTATTTATACCTACCATAAAAAGAGAAAAGAAAAAGTTAAAAGATATTTTGGAAACAGGAACTAAGCTGTAAATGCAAATTGCTTCACCATTTTCTCAAAGGAACAAAAAAGGAAAAAAGTTTAGGGAGTTTTTTATTGAAGGTGTGTTGTTAAGGATCTGTCTACTTTTAGGGTATTTAGTACTGTACTCAACTGAAGTATATACCTCTTTCTGTTTCCAGGTTTGGTGGTTTGTTTGTTTTTTCTATTCCATATAAGTAAAGTTATTTTCATGCAGCTGAAAAAAATTCTAGGGGAGGAGGGACATTGAAGTCACCGAATTTACGATTCTATCTGGCAGACATTTACAGTTTTAACTTACTGTTATTTAGCTTGGGATAAGAATAAATTATTGCAAGAACTAGGTTTTTCCTTTTGAATGAAAGTTGTATTTTCAACAAACAATTTCAGGTTGCTATTTTGGTATGGGGGAGGATTTGCTAGGTAGGTTTTCATGGCTCTTGGGAAATATGGAGAGAAAAAAAATTGACAGCCCGACAGTTGGAGAAATCTTCCAGAGTACCAAATGCCTAAATTATTTTTTCCTCTTGTTTAGAGTGTATTTTTAACTCTAGGTTTGCAGAATATCAGGTATGTCTGTACTTCAGAGAGTACTCGAAAATGAAGTTTTATTGTTCCTAGAATGCCATTCAGGCTTTGGAGGATGTGAAATGCCTCATTGTTGTCTTGAAATCCCTGCCCACTAGGCAGTGGAGCAGAGAAAAAGCAAGCATGGCTGTAACTTTTTTTTTTATTTTTTTTTTAAGAAACTCTAAAAGTGCTTTGAGAACCAATTTCTGGGGGTATACTCTGCAGTTTGGGTGAAGTGGAAACCAATAGGTACAGGGATGTCGGTTTTTGGTTTCTTTGAATGAATGGTAAGAGTTTGAGACTCTTGTGTGTAGAGGCGTGTGTCACCATGCCTGGCTCAGGAGATTTTAAGCATTTTGGAGAATTACAACTGAAGTGACTGATAAAAGATAATTGGAATAGATGCTAAGTTACCTTAAATCTGGTTAGAGTGGGTTTGTGTCTCTGGTGCTTCCCTTTCATAATGTTGTGTAGTGTTTGGTAACTTTGAACTCACTGGATCTACATCATAAGATGTAATAGTATATAGCTGAAAGGAGGTAGGGGAGTGATTCTCACCTTGTCATCCACTTAATACAAGTGTTGTGGACCAAGATCAAAGATGAAGTAAGTTGTCCATGAGGCTTATGAGTATAATTACCTGTCAAAGCCATTGCTCTTTGGGTGATAGACCCTCCCCCTCCACCCCCAGACAAGTTCAAAAGTAGCCCAGGCTGGACTACTAATTTTTTATATAGCCAGGGGTAAACTTGAACTCCTAAACTCTTAATTCTCCTGCCTCCATGTTCCAAGTTCTGAGATCACAGGGGTGTGCCACCATTGCCAGTTTCATGTGGTACTGTGGACTTCATGTGTGGTAGTTAAGTACTCTGCCAAATATGCCACAACATCAGCCACATGTTCACTGTGTTTGATGGCATAAGATGTACTCTCAGGCTTTTAGATTCAGAGTTATAAGCTAACCACAGCTTTACTTTATATGTGTTTCTAGGTTCTTTCTCTACTTTCAGGTTGATCTAAATGAGATAAATCTTGAAACAAAGACTCTAGCTTAGTATCATAGTCTGAAATTAACCATGCAGGCCTTCGGAAAGAAATGTGCTAGCTTTCATTTTATTTTATTTTTTAAAATTTATTTATTATTTTAGTTGTGTTTTATGTGTATAAGTGTACTGCCTTACATGTAAGTGCACTCATTTCATGCAGTGCCTGAGGAGGTCAGAAGAGGGTGTCGGTATCCCCAGAGCCAGTGCTCATAACCTCTCTCCAGCCCCTCATTTTACCTTTTTTTTTTTTTTTAATATATCTATTAATTTGTTTTAGACATAATTTTCTTTCAAGCATTTGAATAACTATATCTTAGGATCTTTTTTTATTTTATTTTTTAAAATATTTTATTGATGAATTGTGTATTTCATTCATTATCTTTCAGTCCAGTTTAGACACATTCCCCTCTCCCTGCCCCCAACCCCATGCCTTCTGCCATACATGTCTTGCATCTTTCTCTCAGTCTTTCCAAAGTCTAAAACTACATAGGCTTGTTGCTTTGGGCAGAGTTTAACTGTGTCATTCAGTTCTTTAACCCAGTCTTTATGTTGTTGTTTTTCCCTCCCCTTTGTATTACTCCAACATATGCCTATGTAAGCATCACATATGCATCAAAATTGTGATACTGAGAATAAACAGTGTGTTAATTCAAAAATATGTTTAGGAATTCACATTTTCCCCCTTTAATTTTATATTACTTTAAAATATGAATACATACCTTCCACCCGTATACAGTAGGATCATATTTTAAATATCTGCCATTACTGCATGGCACAAATCAAGAAAATTGTGATTATTTGAGTCTGTTGCATAGGTGGAATTTGGTATGTCTCTTGTCCTATGAACATAATACTTTTCCTTTAATCCTTCTTACCTAATTAGGAGCTAGAAAAAAACAGAATAGAATTTGAGGAAAGTTAAGTGTAATTTGGGGAGGAAAATTGGAAAGTTGCATTGTAATTTGCTTACATCGGTAAGTTTTCCTACCAGGTTTGCTCAGTGTGTTACCAGTTTTTTATCCCATTTGTATGGTTCAGCATTTTTATAAAGATGTAGGTTTAGTAGTAGATGATGGAATAGCTAAACTATGATTGGGTTTGGTCTGGTAAAAAGTTCTAGAAATCAGAGAATTTTATTCTGTGTGACTTCTCCTATACAATGCATATAGCCTTCCATCAGGAGAGGATAGAATCTGAAGACTTTGTAATGGCAGCCATAATTTTTGGAATGAACTTGAAGGATAGAAGCAAAACCAAGGCCATTTTGAAGAAATTCTAGGTTAGATGGTTGAGGGGGTGAGTTGAAGTGCTTCATACTGCATGTATTAATTCTCTCCCAGGTTTACATATTTATTCAACAATATAGCTTCTTCTTTGCTGAAAGTTGTATGATAGGGAACGGGAGATGGACTAGTCAGCAGATGAAGTACATGCATACAATTTTTTTAAATTTATTACTTTTTTTTTTAATTTTAATTTTTTTTTATTTTTTTTATTTCGGTATGTGTATCAATGTACTGTCTGCATGCAGGTTTGTGCACCCGTGTCGTGCAATGCCGCGGAGGTCAGAAGAGGGTCTCGGATTCCCCTGGAACTGGAGTTCTCCTCGAATTGGAGTTTCAGACGGCTCTCGGCCGCCATGTGGGTGCTGGGGACCGAACCCGGGTCCTCTGTAAGAGCGGTCGGCGCTCTTAACCGCTAGGCCATCTCTCCAGCCCCTACTTTTTTTTTTTTATGTGTATGAGTGTACTGTCTGCATGTAGGTTGGTTCACCCTTGTCGTGCAGCGCCGTGGAGGTCAGAAGAGGGCGTCAGATTCCCCTGGAACTGGAGTTAAAGATGGTTCTTAGCCACCATGTGGGTGCTGGGAATCGAACCCGGGTCCTCTGCAAGAGCAGTTGGCGCTTTTAACCTCTGAGCAATTTCTCCAGCCCCATGCATACAATTTTGAGTTGAGTTATGGATGTGGTAATAAGGTGTAGAGCTTTGTGGATGCTCCAAGGAACAAGTAGAGATTGCGGAGGAGCACAGTGATGTTGCCATTCTTTTAAAAAATGTTTTTATTTTTATGTTATGTGTATGAGTGTATTGCTTGCATGTGTGTAATTGCACCCATACTGTGCAATACCTGAAGAGGACAGAAGAGGGTGTCTTTCCCCTGGAACTAGAGTTTGTTAGCTGCCATGTTAGTGATAGGAATCAAAACTGGGTCCTCTGCAAGAGCAGCCAGTGCTCTTAACTGCTGAACCATCTCTTCAGCCCCCCTTTTAGTTTTTAAAGACAGGATCTCCTGTAGCCACAGCTGGCTTGGGACTCACTCACTGTGTAGAACAAGCTGATGTCTTGCTCACAGAGATCCACCTGCCTTTTGTGTTGGGGTTAAAGGTGTGTGCCACTACACCTAGCATGTTTTCATTTCTTTAACCTTTTCATTCTTTGTACCATTTTTGATTTATACAGCATTTGACGTTGTTTTGGTTTTCTCTTTAGAACAATGCAATGAGATTCTTCTTAAGCTCAAGTTGTTATGAAGCCAGAAATAGATGTGGGCTAAGATTGGACTTTGTGGAACAAATTGTGGTTTGTAGGTTGTGGCTGTTATTCTTCCAACAAATAATTATAATTTAAAATTATTTAGAAGCAGAGCAAATGCTGCTTGCATAAAAAAAGGGACCAGGTTAGTTTTAAATGGTGCCTTAGAATGCTAAGCAGATATCCAGGTTTAAGAGACTTCTTTGGAGTGAAATTGTTTTAACTAATATCTGTTAGTAAGTTCTGTAGTAGCAGCAGCAGTGGCTGTCATGCTGTTGGGCCTTGCCTGCTGCAGTCTCTTCCCTCTCTTTACTCTCCATTTGTCTTAGTTCTTTTCTTTGGAAAGTCAAAAACATGAGACAGATTTCAGAGAAAGTAAAACCAGAGCCAGTAATTAAAACACATTTAAACCTTCCTGTCATATTGCTTAGGTGCCAGACAATGACATCGTCATGCAACACTACCAAATTCAGAGACAGAGAAGAGTCAGTCATAAACATTTAAGAATCATAGGTGAACTTTATTGTGTGGCTCAAAAGTAAATGGTTTTCTGAGGTTCTTAAGGAATGAATGGGCAATTTGTTATAAAGGAAAGGTTATTACCTAAAGCCTATAAAATTATATACAAGTAGGAATTCTTCTTGTTCTAAGATTTTTAGCTTCTTAAAGATAATTTAAAACAAATTACTATATTGCACTTTTATATACAGCATTTGAGGACATGTTTTATAGTAAGACACTTTTTTTTGTTGTTGTTGTTCTTTTCGGGACAGGGTCTCCCTGTAGCCCCAGCTGTCCTGGAACTCGCTCTGAAGTGAAGACACTTTTTAAGTATCAGGCTGAGGACTGAATACACTGTAAGATTCATTGTAGGCTACACCATCAGTATACAGTTCAATAGTATTCTTATACATTTGTAGTTAACAATATGAGGATGAAATTAGTTAAGCAACTCTAGTATCACAAAATATGCCTAACACAATAAGTAAAAATTCATTCTCAGACTACAAAATATTGTTGGAAAGATGAAAGAATATTTAAATAAGTGAAAAAAATCCCGTATCTATGAATTTGGAGATACTGTTAAAATGTTAATACTCCCAAGTTGCTGCAGGTTAATAAAATATCAGAATCTTGCCCAGCTGACCCTTTTCAACATTGAGGAGTTGGTTTAAAATTCAGATATAATTGCAAAGGACCCAGAGCAGCCAAAATGCTGCTCTAAAAGAAAAAACAAACAGAGGCTTATATCTCTCAATTTCAAATCTTACTTTTAGGCAACATTAAGCAAAATAGTGTGGTACTAATGATGCAAGGATAAACAAAATTGAGAGCCCAGGGTTGGTTAACTTGGGCATCAAAGGAAAGTCTTTTTTTTTTTGTTGTTTTGTTCTTCTGAGAATCTCACTATGTAGCCCTGGGAGACATGGAACTTGATATGTAGACAAGGCTGGCCTTGAACTCAGAGATCTGCCTGCCTCTGCCTCCTGAGTAATAGGATTAAAGGTGTATGCTACCACACCTGGCAGATAGTAGTTTTTTAAACAAATCGTGCTGGGAGAACTGGATATCCATATGTACAAGAATTAAGTTGGAAGCCTACTTCACATTATACATAAAATTTTCCTTAACTGGTTGAGAGGTGGGTGTATGGTGGTGCATGCCATTAATCCCAGAACTTGGGAGGCAGAGGCAGGTAGATCTCTGTGAAACTCAGACCATCTTGGTCTCTCTAGGGTGTCCCAGATGGGGCTACAGGGTGACCTTGTCTTAAAGAACAAAAAAAAAAAAAAAAAAAGGGCCGAAGAGATGGATCAGTGGTTAAGAACACTGGGTGCTCTTGCAGAGGAGTTTGTTCCCTAGCACCTACATGGCAGGAAACAACCATCCATAACTCCAGTTCCAGGGGGATCCTGTTATCTCTTCTAATTTCTGTGGGTATTACATAACACAGGTACACTTACATATATGCAGACAATATACTCATACGCACAAAGTAAAAATAATAAAATATTAAAAAACGAAAATCACAAAACAAAACCCTCAAAGCGAATCAAAGACCTATGAATAAGAGTTATGATTATAGAACTCTGAGAAGAAAATACAGGGATTAATCTTCATGTCCTCAGAATTGGCAGCCAATTATGAGATGTAACACCAACAAAACAAAATATATATATTCTACAAAATATTAAACGTGCTTCAGACAATATTCTCAGTGAAAATACTACGCAAAAACTGGAAAAATATTTAAAAATCATATATTCATTATGGAATTATATTTAGGGAAATACATGATAATGTAAAATTCTGTCTGTAACCATTTCTCTTAATTTTTTGAAAAATCATATTTTTATGTGTGTGTTTTGCCTGCATGTATGTAAGTGCACCCTGTGTGTGCAGTGCCCATGGAGGCCAGAACAGGTGTTGGATCCTCTGGAACTGGAGTTATAGATGGTTGTTGGCCACCATGTGGGTACTGGGAACCAAACCTGGGTCCTCTGCAAGATTAGCTAGTGCTCTTTTAACTTCTGACCCATGTCTCTAGTCCCTCTTTAATAACTTTTGAAGGATTTATTTTTATTTATGTGTACATGTCTATGTGAGTGTATGCCACATGTATGTGGGTACCTGCGGAGGCCAGAACAAGGTATCATATCCCTTATATTTGCAGTTTCAGGTGGTAGTGAGTTGCCTGATGTGGGTGTTGTGAACCAAACTCCAGGTCCTCTGGAAGAGCTTTTAATTGCCAGGTCATCTTTCCAGTCCTCTGACAATTTGTAAATTTTGAGGTCTGAGGCTGGATTGATGGGGAGATAGTTCCAGGGGTGGAAACAGGCTTTAATTCAATGTTTATGACTTTTAATTTGTAATTTTGAAGCCTTTGCTTTTTCATTTTATGTTTGTGGCTTCTGAAGAGTCAGGCTGCCTCTGAAGAAATTTCTGCTTCTGTAAATTTATCTACAGGAAACTTTTGTGAGCTTTTATTCAGTTCCGGACACGGAGATCAGGAGCACCATTGAACTGCTCTGGAAGGAAGGGTTGGAATGTAGCTGTATAAACTTTCCCCCATGTTGCCTTCTCTTTCATTGCTCCTTTGGTTTTTATCTTTAGTTTTATTACTAGCGATGGATGTGAAAGGAACTTGTCTAATATTTTGTTGCCCTTAGGGATATTTTTGTTATTCATTTAATGTTTGACAACTTCATACATGTATACAATGTATCTTGATCATACCTGTCCCCTTCTTTTCTCCCACTCTCTAAAAGACCCTCTTCCCAATACATCCTCTTCCTACCTTCATGTTCTCTTTAAAAAAAAAAAAAAAAAACACTCAGTGTCCCGTTAGTATTGTCCATATGTGCATGTGTGTGGGACCTTCCACTGGAGCATGGGCAAAGTACCAGCAGCCACACCCCTCAAGAAATTTGATTCTCCCTTCCCCAGTAGCCACCAGTTTGCAATAGCACTTCAGCTGGAGGTGGGGCTTTGCGGTGCCCTTCCTGTCCATGCTGGAATGTTGACTGACTTGATCTTGTGCTAGTCAGAAGATGGTGTCAGATCCCCTGGAACTGGAGTTCTGGATGGTTGTTAGCTGCCATGTGGGTGCTGGGAACCAAACCCAGGTCCTCTGCAAGATCAGTCAGTGCTCTCACTTGGGAAGCCATCTCTCCAGTCCCAGGCTTTTTAAAAACAAACTGTTTGTTTTTGATGTAAGTCTTATTCAGAGTCATTTGGGAATGAAATATGTTATAGCGATTACTGGCTCACCTATTTCTATTTATTTGCTTCATTTATGGGTCTTATATTCTTTTTCCATATGGGAACTCATTTTCTTCTTTTGGTTTCATCTACCTTAGAAAACTACCTTTCACATTGTTGCCATTTATTACCTTGCTTAAGTACCTGTCTTTTTAAATACTTTCTTCTGTGGAAAAAAAAAAATCACATATAAACTGCTCTCCAAGGATAAATCCTGAGGCTGAACACAGAACAGGTACTTTTCAGATGATCCTTTGTTTCCAAAATATTTCAGAATTTCAAGATTTTGCACAGGCTTTTCTTTGTTTTTGAATTTTCTTTGTTTCCATTCAATAATTTTTATCCCTCACTTAAAAAAAATAATGCTGAGCATTGAACCCAGGGCCTTAGGCATGTCTAAGCACATGTTATATACCAACTGGGCTAAATCCTTCACTCTCACAGATGCTTTTTAAAAAATGTCTGTTTAGGGGCTGGAGAGATAGCCTAGTGGTTAAGAGCACCGACTGCTCTTGCAGAGGACCCGGGTTCGATCCCCAGCACCCACATGGCTGCTGAGAACTGTCTTTGACTCCAGTTCCAGGGGAATCCGACACCTTCTTCTGACCTCCGCGGCATTGCATGACACGGGTGCACAAACCTACATGCAGACAGTACATTCATACACATACAAAAAAATTTGTCTGTTTATAAGTTTGTCTTGTTTGCTAGACTGAGTCCTTCTGTGGAAGTGTTGGGTGTGCACCTCTAGGAATAACACCTAACGTACAATCTTCGCTTATTAAAAATGCTGGCCTCTGAGACCCATGTTGAGTCTTCTGGCAGTGAAGGTTAGGAGTCTGGTTTTGTAGTGATGCATGGCTGCTACAGTCAGGCAGTAATAGTCATCTTCATTATCTCAGGCCCATAGTCAAAAGGAAATACAGTCCATGAATTGGGGAAAACAATAAACTATATTTTAAAAAGGAAGTCCAATAAGTTCAAAAGGTCACTTATTTCAAAAGCATCAGCATTATTTGAAAACTATTTGGGTTGAATGCTATAATTAAAAAACCCTGCAGCTAACCTAAAACATTAGAATTATGATCTATTACTGTGAAATAGATTTTTCTTTTTGGGGGGGTGTTTAGATGTCATTTGTTGATTAAGAAACTGTTAGGATGACAGTAAGTGCAGAGGCCCACTCTGCTTAACAGTGTAAAAGGTGTATTGTGACTCCTGGGAAGGTGGGACTGATGTTTTTCATTTACCTTTGCTGTCTTGGCTGCTTACAAAGTCGGGAAGTTGGTGCCCATTGAAATGGATGTACTTGTGGTGGGTTACTAAGCTAGAGAAAAAGGCCTTTAAAATTTTATTTATTTATTTATTTATTTATTTATTTATTTATTTATTGTTTATTTTTTTAAAGAATACAGGAAACAGTTTTTTTTTTAATTAAAAAAATATTTATTTTTGTATGTGTATGAATGTACTATCTGCATGTAGGTTGATGCACCTGTGTTGTGCAATGCTGTGGAGGTCAGAAGAGGGTGTCGGATTCCCCTGGAACTGGAGTTAAAGACGATTCTTGGTGCCCATTGAAATGGATGTAATTGTGGAGGCTTACTAAGCTAGAGAGGTTAGTGATGGGATAAGTTGAAAAAGGCCTTTAAAATTTATTTATTTATTATTTTTGTATGTGTATGAGTGTACTGTCTGCATGTAGGTTGGTGCACCCGTGTCGTGCAATGTCTAGTGGTTAAGAACGTGTCGTGCAATGGGATGGCCTAGTGGTTAAGAGTGCCAACTGTTCTCGCAGAGGACCGGGTTTGATCCCCAGCACCCACATGGCGCTGAAAACTGTCTTTAACTCCAGTTCCAGGGGAATCTGACACTCTCTTCTGACCTCTGCAGCATTGCATGACACCGGTGCACAAACCTGCATGCAGACAGTACATTCATACACATATGAAAATAAATAAAATAAAAAAATGTTATTTTATTTCATGTGTATGAGTGTATTCCCTACATGTATGTAGGTGCATCCATATTATGCAGTGCCCACAGAGGTCAGAAGAGAGCATCAGATCCCCTGGAACTGGAGTTAAGGATGGTTGTCAGGTGCCATGTGGGTGCCAGGAATCAAACCCGGGTCCTTTGCAAGAGCAGCCAGTGTCTTAACCACTGAGCCATCTCTCCAGACCTGGTGCTTCCTCTTTTTTGACTTGAGGGTGGAAACTCTGGGTTTGAACGTTGGCTCATGCACCAAAAGACTCCCTCTGGACTTTGGGCACATGCTTTTGTTGTTATTGTTATTATTTATTATTATTATAATTATTATTATTATTATTATTTTTGGTTCTTAGCCACCATGTGGGTGCTGGGAATCGAATCCTGGTCCTCTACAAGAGCAGTCAGTTCTCTTAACCTCTGAGCCATCTCTCCAGCCCTATTATTATTATTATTATTATTATTATTATTATTATTATTATTGACAGGGTCTCCCCTATCACCCCAGCTGGCCTGGAACTCATTCTATAGACTAGGCTGGCCTTGAACTCACAGAGATCTGCCAGTTTAAAGTTGGTTCTTAGCTGCCATGTGGGTGCTGGGAATCAAATTCCAGGTCCTCTGCAAGAGCAGTTGGTGCTCTTAACCACTGAGCCATCTCTCCAGCCCCAGACACATGCTTTTAAATCCAGCTCTAGGGAGACAGAAGCAGGCAGATCATAGTGAATTTTATTTTTTATTTTATTTTATTTTTTATTTTTTTTTATTTTTGGTCTTTTCGAGACAGGGTCTCCCTGTAGCCCCAGCTGGCCTGGAACTCACTCTGTAGACCAGGCTGGCCTTGAACTCACAAAGATCTGCCTGCCTCTGCCTCCCTAGGATTAAAGGCTAGGATTAAAGGCGTGCGCCACCACGCCCGGCGATCATAGTGAATTTTAGCCAGCTGGAGATATATAGTGAGACCCTATTCAAAATTTAGAGAAATTTTTACTGCAAATTGAAAAGAGATCAGTGAGCTCCCATCAGTTAGCTTACAATATAGTGATAATAGAAGTAAGTTAAAGAAAAAAAAAGAGGTTATATGATACATTCTAAATGATAAGATGCTAGTAAATCAGTGGCTTGGGACTTTATTGCTATATGTCACACCAGAAGACTTAAGCTTTGACCAAATGGTCTAATTTATGGTTGGTTATAGCTTAAAATTTTAGACATGAAAGAAATTTTTAGTGTCCCATGTCTTTTTTTTTTTTTTTTTTGAGAATTCCCTTTACAGGCATGAAGATTATTTTCTCAGTTTGCCTATATTCTCACAATATGCAGTGATTAAAATGCCAGCTTTAATTTACAAAATGACCAGGAAATTAGTATATTAACATTTTATTTAAAACTGTAGAATTATTCATTTTATTTTGAAGTTGATACTTTGTCAAAAGAATTTGATAGTACCTGGAAAATTTGAAGGAAATTAATTCAATAGATCTCCTACTTAGAAAACAATGTCTAGAAACAGATTTGATGTTTTATTTTCAGCTGTTTTCTAAAAATAAAAACATGTAGTCAACAGGTACCAAAAAAGAATAGTATACAAAAAGAATTTATTTATTTATTTGTTCTTTTTTCTTCTCCCTACCTCTGCTACCTTACCACACATAACATGGGGTGGTGGTCCCAACCCCAGGAGCAAATCATACTGTTTCTCTGCCTTTTCTCCTGGCCTTCCTCCTCTTTTTGGGGGAGAAAGAAAAAGACAAAAGAAAAATCTTTTTTTTTTTTTTTTGACATAAATTAAGGGCTTTAAATTCAAGTTTGATGTGTATCTTGTCATAGTTTTATTATTATTATTATTATTATTATTATTATTTGGTCATTTTTGAGACAGGGTCTCCCTGTCACCCCAGCTGGCCTGGAACTCACTCTGTAGACCAGGCTGGCCTTGATCTCACAAAGATCTGCCTGCCTCTGTCTCCCAAATGCTAGGATTAAAGGCATGCACCACCACGCCCAGCCTCCTTTTCGCTGGGTGTGGTGGTGCACACCCTTAATCCCAGCACTGGGGAGGCAGAG
The DNA here is from genome assembly GCA_009823505.1 of Rhizomys pruinosus. Taxonomy (NCBI): domain Eukaryota; kingdom Metazoa; phylum Chordata; class Mammalia; order Rodentia; family Spalacidae; genus Rhizomys; species Rhizomys pruinosus. The sequence goes on from VZQC01004376.1 coordinate 5,912,607, forward strand.
GCAGGCGGATCTCTATGAGTTCAAGGCCAGCCTGGTCTACAGAGCCAGCTCCAGGCCAGCTGAGACTAAAATCCCCTGTCTCAAAAATACCCCCCCCCCCCCCCCCCGCAAAAAATTTGTTTTCATGGTATTTTGCATATCTCAGCTTCCAGCTGCATGGCTAGCTTCTTTTTTGCAGGTTAGTTTAAGGATTTGATTAATCCTTTACCCCCTTTCCCCAATAATAGTCCAGAGGATATATACGATGTCAGTAAACCTGCATTTACAATTCACATCAGATGCTTTAATTCCCAACCTCTTCCCACCTTTTAAGCCACTGACTTTGATCTCTTGATTATAATAGTACCCATCTAATATGTTTTTAAAATACTTATTTTTATTCTATGTGTATAAATGTTTTGCTTCTATGTAAGTGCACTTATGTGCATACCTAAGGAGTCCAGAAGAGGGCTTGCATCCTTTGGAACAGGAGATATATATAGGTAGTTGTGAGCTGTCATGAAGGTAGGTCCTCTGTGAGGATAGCAAGTGCTTTAACTGCTTTGCCCCACATTTTTGCTTTTTTTTGTGTGTGTTTTTGAGACTGGGTCTCCCTGTGGCCCCAGCCATCCTGGAACTCACTCTGTAGACCAGGCTGGCCTTGAACTCACAAAGATCCGCCTGCCTCTGCCTCCCAAGTGCTAGGGATTAAAGGCCTGTACCACTGTGCCCCACAGTTTGAGCATTTTAATCAGTTGTCTTTCTTTTGCATTTCCTTTGAGACTTACCTTTTAGATGTATGCAGAACATGAACCAACCACACCCCTAGAGTTAAAAGAAATTGCATGGGCTCCTTAAGTTTTTTTAAAAAAATATTCCAACTGAATTTCCACAGTGAATTAGGGAGACTTATTTAGGCGGCCTTTTTAATCATTAAAGTGGCCTCTTAGAACTCCTGATTAAATGAAAAGATAAAAATGTTTTGTAATTAGCAGATCAAAGTACTACTGTGGTTGCTGTTTACATTGTCAGCATGTAAATGAAACTTTAAAGGGATTGAAAAGAATTTGTTTAACACCTCTTTAATTTTGTTTATGTAATTTCTTTGCTTAAAAATCTCTCCCCTTTCCCTCTTCTGCATTGATAACACCAAAGTAAACTTTAATTTACTACTCTCAGTATATCAAGGAACTTGACAAACAGCTAAGTTCCTATTGTGGAGGTTTACCATTATTGAAGTCAGATTGAATTCATCCATACTTTGAAAAGGAACATGATCTTGAAATTGAAAGGTTAGCTAACCAACCCTAAAACATGAATGAATCCACTGGTATATTGAATTTAAAGAAGCACCAGGGGAACTAGTTGTATTCATGATAATTTTAAATTGCAATTTGGCAGTATTGTTCTGTGTAAATTAACAAGTACATTGCTTTTTTGGAATTACAGTTGCCCCTTGGTATCTGGGAGGGATGGGTTCCAGGATCCCTAGCAATTGCCTGTATAAAATCATACAGTATTTTCACAGAACCTGCACATATCTTCCCATATTTATCATTATTAATATTAATTTTTATTTTATTGTGTGTGTTTTGCCTGCCATGGTGGCCAGAGGACCCCTCAAAAAAATTGTCTAATACAGTTCATCATGGATGGGGGATGGTCTCATGGAGCCCCACCTTTCCCTGATGAGCTGGGGGAGAGAGTCTTCTTCTTCAGTGGTGTAGCCTCTAGTCATTTGCCTGTGCTCCCAGCACACCCAGGCTGAGTGCAAGGGATCCTAACTAAATTCAGTAACCTTTTTTTTGTTGTTTTACAAAAAAAGCCAAAATAAGAGTGTGACTTGTTGGGAAAAAGGAGTTTAGCAGGAGTGGGAGGGGGATGAGAGGGTAATGGAAGTGAAAATGATAAACACATTCTATGCATGTATGACTTTGTTACAGAATTAAAAAAGTTGTCCAAGAGAGTCTTAGAACTTGTTTGAATTTCTCCATGAACCCCCCCCCCCCAAATATGGAGGGATTCCACTGAAAGGGTATTTTTTTTGCAGAAAGATTTGTTCTGAGGTCAAAATTGAGCTTAAATAGTTATGCTAACAAGTAAGCAAGGATAAATCCAACTTGTGCCTGTCTGGTTACAGCAGTGGAATTGAATGTGATTAATTTCTATGAATGTAAAGAAGGGAGCATGACCTTTTCATTGTTTGTCATGAGGAGTTATTATTTAGTGCTCATGGTAAAGAAAGACAACAAGAGATTAAATGATATTTGTGATTTTGACTGTTATAAGCATGTGTGCCTGTGAGTAAATAATACAGGTAAGCTATGTATACTTGTGAGGCTGGCTGGCAGTCAAGCCAGAGCCCTAGGGTCTTGCTCAGGTGACAAACCAGGCTCCCTTTACTTAATAGGCTTCATTAGTTTAACTGGGACAGGACCTTGTTGCTCTCTGTTTACCTCACACAAGTCTAGTGAGATTTAATTAGTTGCACTTACACAAAGCTACCTGTGGTTGACATTTAGAGGTCTAAATTCAGCCGGTACCTGCCTTCTGCCACTAACACCACTGAGAAAACAAAAGTTGGTTCGCTCCCCCTCCTCACCTGGAGGAGGTGGTGGCTCATGGTCTGGGTTTCCTCTGTGGGCCAGCCTTCCTAACATTTACCTTGTGTCTGTCCTTACTGATCTGTCTTACAGCCCCTAACTGTATTTTGGACTTCCTAGCAACTATGGGGTAAGGTTAAAGAAGAAAATACTCTTGTTCAAACCATAAGACCACATTTCCTCATACTTTTCTTACTTTGTAGTGACATAGAAAATGAATACATGTCCTTTAGCCCCACCAGCTTCCTGCTACACTGCTGGATAATTATGAGTAAATGATGGCTGTTTAGATGAATGCTGAAATATAATGTAAAACATATTTGTAACTTGAGGCTTTCTAGTAGCTTTATATAAAGAACCAGCTAAAGTTAATTTTATTGATTTATTTTTTTTTTAAGTTTATTATTTATGTGTAAGTGTGTGTATGATTATGTGCGTGCTGGTACCCAGGGAAGCCAGAAGGGATGTTGGATCCCTTAGAGCTGGAGCTAAAGGCAGTTTGTTGCCCCTCTGATGTGGGCTCTGGCAACTGAGCTCCAGTCTTCTAGAAGAACACAGAAAGTGTTCTTGACTGCTAAGCCCTCTCCAGCCCTATTGATTTACTTTTTTTGAGATAGAGTTTTATCTGTAGCCATGGATGATGGCCATAGGCTGGAGATCCTTCTATCAGACCTTCCTGAAGTGCTGGGATTAAAGGCATGTTCTACCTAGATACACCTTTAGCTTAGCTAAAGTTTATATTCTTGTCAGTTTATTAACTTATTTATATTTATTTTTGGGAAACAGGGACTTATTTGGCCCAGATTAGCCTCTCCTCTTAGAGTAGCATCTAGAACTGCACAATTGTCTTTTTTCCATTATACTAGCTTCCTTTTCCAAGGAGTACCCTTCACAAATGATAAGAATGTGAAGGAGTCTTCCTTTTTTTAGTTAGGCCTGGATTCTCCTTCCTGTTGATTGCATAATATTCTAGCCCTGTTAAAACCGGGCAGGGAGGGATTTGATAGAGGGGATTAGGTGCTTAATATATCTTGGAAGGGCAGGTTGTGGGTTGACTTTCTAGGAATAACTCCCAGAATAAAATTGTTGAGCTGGCCAGTCAAACTGTGTTTGCTGTAATGGACAAGTTGAGCAGCCAAGCAGCCTCTTTTTACCATAACTGCCAGTTTCAGGATCTGTATGTAGTCTACTTGCTGGCTAGTTGGTATGGTTGTTGGCTCTTCACCTTTGAAGCTGAGGACAGGACTTAAGTGTCAGAAGCTCAGCCCCACCCACAGTTTATCTCTAGCTTTCTAATCTCTCCTGGCTGCATTTGAGGTTGGAGTGTTTTAGAAGAGCCTAGTCTCCAGTAATTGCCCAATCACACCAAGCATATTGGTGTGAAAATCAGAGAGTGTCCTCAAGAATCTCTGGGGACCCTTAGGGCTATTGTCTTACTGGGAGGATTTAAAGAGTTTGAAAGTTCTGTGAGCTAAGATAGCAGATATTGTATAATGAAAGCTTTTTTCTTCTATGGAAGGTATGTGAAAGATCTGTATCAAACTTGATTATTTATGAGAGTTTATCCCCACAAGTTCAACATATCAGTGTTGTTCAAATATTCAAGTTACTGTTGTAGCCTGATTAATGATGTTTTCATGTGTTCAGGCCTTTAAAATAAGAGGAAGGAAAGATTAAGTTGAAGATTTTTTTTTTCCTACTGCTCTTTTTTTCCCCTGGGATTTTTAACTAATCAAACACGATTATATCATTACAAAGAACAATATTCACTTCTGGGGGATAGGTAGAAGGAGGTATTTCTTGGGATTGCTTTTGTGAAAAGTTATAATGGAGATGCTGCAGAACCCATTCTGGATTAAAAATTAATGACTCTATACCATTGCAACTCCTCAGTTCTTCAAAGTGACATAAATCAGATAGAGTCCTCCCTCAGTGTCATCAGGGGATTGCTTCACAGTTAGGAAAAATCCAAGGATGCCCAAGTCTCTTATTTAAATGGTATAACCTTTCCATATCACTCATATATATCCTTGTATATATTTATTCATATCTAGATTACTACCTAATGGAATATAAATGCTATATAGTTTTAATACTGTATGCCTAAGGAATAATAAGAACAAGTAACAGAAGTCTGTATATACTTAGTATAGATATTGAAAATTCAACTTGCCAGGCATGGTGGCACATGCCTTTAATCCCAGCACTTGGGAGGCAGAGGCAGGTGGATCTCTGTGAGTTTGTGAGTTCAAGGCCAGCCCAGTCAACATAGAGTTCCAGGACAGCTGGGACTAAGGGGAGACCCTGTCTCAAAAAAAGGACAAAAAAAAAAAAAAAAAAAAAAAAAGAAAGAAATTCAACGTGTCAGCTTAGTTACAGAGTTAGAACTATGCTGACGCTGATTTGAAAGTCCAGGACCCTGGAATCTCGGTTCAGTTAAACACTTTCATCCTTCTTTGGCTGTACTTTAAGTCATCTTCTTGATTCATTTTGATTAGGTGCAAGACAGTCGAGGTATTTTAGTGTGTCTTTAGATATAGCCATCAATTTTTTACCTGGTTGCTGTGTTGGAATCCAAATGCTTACACCTTACCTTGAACCTTTTGAATCAGAGAGCCCCTGGGCACATAGTGCAACACTGAGCAGTCTATTTTTGGTAAGTCCTCTGACTTTAATAATTGATGTGAAATTCAATGTTCTTGTTTAAAGAGAATACTAGATAGCACTAGTTATATCTGTCTTAAGTCTGTTTTAATTCATACCAAAAAAAAAATGGGTAACACTGGTATTTTTTTTTTTTTTTTTTTCTGGTCTTTTTCGAGAGCAGGGTCCCCTGTCAGCCCAGCTTGGCCTGAACTCGCTCTGTAGACCAGGTTGGCCTTGAACTCATAAAATTGCCTGCCCTCTGCCTCCTAGTGCTTATATCAATGGAAAGCATATCTGAAATTTAGTTTTTCATTTGCAAATGGGAAAATTTAGTTTTAGCATTGAGGATTCAATGAGATAGGAGTATTATATCATGATTTAATAAGATGTGTTATTAATAGAATTATTGAACTAGTTTAATAATTTGCCATTTAAGTATTACATTGTTATAGATATTTTGCAAAATAATTTGAAGTATCAAACTCAATCCATATTACCAAGGGCTAGACCTTCAGTTGCTTATTGCTTTTTTTTTTTTAATGGTGAAATGATTTATTTAGAATTTAGCCAGCATTGGACTCAGTTTAGATGATCCCATTTTTTGTTGGCAACGTCCATAGCATCATAATTAGGAGCCAGTCAAACAAAGGCCTTTTTCTCTCCTGTCAGGCCTGGTCAGCATATTGACTTTGGCCACATCATGTAGATCAAGAAGTTTCTTGACAGGCCTGTATCTGGTGCTTGGTGGCCTTGACATCTGTTAGTAACAAAACAGTGTGGTGATGCTATTCTCTTTTCCTGCATGGTTCTAGTGACGAAATTGGTGATGAGCCCATACAGTGGTCAAGCTTGTTTCTCCTGGGGTGCTCTATCGAGGGTATTTGGGTATGCTGTTCTGAAGCTCTGTAGTGGTCCTGGGGCTCCAGAATTGGAGGTGTGAATCTCTTTTTGTGCCTGTGCATTTCCTTTATCAGCACTGTATTTTTCCTTTGGCTTTGGGAGAGGCAGAGCTGAGAGAGTAGGAAAGAAAACCAGGAAGTGGCATTCTGAAGCTGACCCCGTTCTGTGCGCCTGTGCACGCTGCTTCAGTGCCTTACAGCTTTGTTATTTGATTACCTTAAAAAATTTTTAATTTCTTTCTTCTTTTCTCTATTTTTTTCTCTTATTTATCTCTGTTTTAATTGTGATTATGCCATGCCTGGTGGTACATTTTATGTTTTACGTTATTTTTTTAAATGATGTGTGTACAAGGTTGGTTTTGAATTTCTGGAAACAAACAATTCTTTCTCAGCCTGCAGAGCAGATAGGATTTTATGGTGTAATTGTTTTAATCTGACCTGGGTTTCAGACATGGAAGAAGACTTGAACTGATGAATGGAGGAAAACTGGAAGATTTCATGAAGTCATTTTGCAGAGTACCTACGATATACTGTGCATTTTTCAACAACTTGTTCATTTTCAGCATATATAATTACAATATAAATTGAATTATAAATTTTATATATTTATAAACTTTTATACATGTATAATTGATTATATTTACTCTCCTATTCTTGTCCCCTTCTGAGATATGTAGTTTCATATGCATTTGCATACTTTTTGAAAAAAAAAAATAAAAAAACAAATAAAACTGTATCTCAATGGGTGGAAAAACAAAGCTTTCTGCTATTTTTTTGTTCTAAGAGTAGACCCCCAGCAACCTTAAGATATTGTATAGTCAGGGCATCATCTACCATTAGCTCATAGTCTCCAGCATGGAGGCATTTTTCATGTTTATTTTCCCTTCAAATAATGAAAGAAAAATTAGGCTTCATCTGTTCTAACACTAATCACAGTAAGAAGCAGAAATCTTTAAATTATTATTGATTACTTAACGTTTAGTTGGCAAATACTGTTATATTTTTTAGTATAATGTGACATTTTGATATATACACATATGTTGTGGAATGTTTAAGTCACAGTAATTAATATATCTTTCACCTTATACACTGTTTGCAGTGAGAACATTAAAAATTATATTTAGAACCAGCCACTTTAATTGGATTTAAGATGTGCTTCATATTAGGAACCTGAGGCTAGAACAGGTAGGCAAAACGATTAATTAGGAAAGCTAATCACTTAGTTTTTCTACTAAAGAGTCTTAAGTTATTGACAACCTGACTCCTATTGGCTTCTTTTAAAAGATATTATCTGAATTATTTTTTATTGTATGGTCGACATGAATGTATTGCCTGCATGTACTTTTTTTTTTTTTTTACTGTCTGCATGTAGGTTTAAGAGGGCGTCAGATTTCCCCCTGGAACTCGAAGCTAAGGATGGTTCTTAGATGCAATGTAGGTGTTGCAGAATCTGAACCTGGGCTATCTGCAAGAGCAGCCAGTTGCTTTTAACCACTTGAGCCATCTCTTCCAGCCCATGACTTCTTTTCTTTTTAAAATGGCATTAAACTGTTTATTTTGATGCATTAGATAATGCATTTCTGCTACCAGAGGCAATTTCCTTGTGTAAGATGTGATCTTTAAATTTAGAAACCCACGTAACGGCCAATGTGCAGAGAACAAGAGACTACAGGACGTGCTCATCTCTGAATAGGACTGCTTATATTCAAACTTCTGCCTCCAAAGTTCAGGGGATCATATCAGCAGGAGGAAACGGCAGTGAGAAGATTCGTAAGAGCCAGACGTGACACTCACATTGAATGCTGGACCAGGACGCACAAGTTCTTCATTTGTTATCTGTATAAGATCAAGTCAGTCAAAATCCCAGCATAGGCATTAGGAAGTAGGTAAGAAATTCTAACCAACCTAAGAACTTTTGGCAACTGATGATCTGGGAGGGAGAGAGGCAGTATTTTTCAAGGATGGGAATCTTTTTCTAATAATTATTATTGTTATTTCTATGTGTATGAGGTGCTCTGCCACCATTGAGACCTGGGATTCAAAACCCAGGTCCTCACCAGTAAGCAACAGCTCGGTTAATCTCACTGCCAGCCATTTCTCTCCAGCCCCCAGAATCTTCTTTAGCTTTATTATTTATTTTTTAATTTTTTTTAAATTTATTGATTTTTTTTTTTTTTTTTTTTTTTTTTTGCATGTATGTTTGTGCACCTTTGTTGTGCAGTGCCGCGGAGTCAGAAGAGGCTGTTGGATTCCCCCTGGAACTTGGAAGATCTCTGGAACTGGAAGTGTTCAGACGGTATCTCGGCCGCATGCGGGTTCTGGTGACCGAACCCGGATCCTTCTGGTAAGAGCGGTCGCGCTTTCTTTTAACCGCGTAGGCCATCTCTCCACCCCAAGAAACATCTCTTTTTAAAACAAAATATTTATCTGGTTTTTCATTTATTGTATTATGAGTTGCGTTTTGTGCACTTCATGTGCGTCTTAAATGTTATCCCAGTGGAGGTCAGAACGAGGGCGTTGGAATCGCTCTGGAACTGGAGTTCCAAATGATTGTTAGCCACCTCTACGTTGTGCTGGGATTGAACCCACTCCTTCAACTGCTGAAAAACCATCTCTCTAGCTCCAAGGATGGGACTCTTAGTAGGTTAAACAGGCTTAGGGGATGAGATGCCACCATACTGAAGGGCATTTTGGGAACACAAATTAGAGCCTATCAGTCTTATATTAGGTTGGGTGCAGGGCAACAAGAAGAAGTGTGGTTAGGGGAAGGGGATCTAATAACTGTCTCAACCTTGATATAGCTTATGAAAATTGAAAACATTCAATAAAAGAGTAAAAAGCTAAACAGGACTTAGTAAAACTAAACGATTTCTTTTAACAATGTTCAATATAAATTACATGTAATTATGTAACTGATCACCGATGAGCTTATAAATAGAGCTCCTACTTAACTTCACTTTTTTAGTCACTGGTTACCACCATTCTATGAGCCTCATCTTTTTTAGATTCCACATTTAAGTGAGACTTACACAGATTCTGCCTTTATCATGTTTGTGCTAATTTTCATTTTATTATAAGATGGTCCTTCATATTAGGAAACCTGAGGGTGCTGTCTATTGTTGCAAATGACAAGATTTCCTTTTTGAAGGCTAGGTAGTGTTCTGTTGTACATCTATGCCACTTTTTCTTTCTGTAGTCATTCAGTTATGGGCACAAGAGGTCTTTTCCCTGTCTTGACTATTGTGAATAAGGCTACAGTGAGCATAGCTGTGTGGGTATCTGGGGCATACTACTTTTCATTTGGATATATATGCAGATATAGGAATGATAGATCATGTGGCAGATCAGCTATTGATGTCTGTGAGACTATCCTTATACTATCTTTCTAATCTTGCTTACTCAAATTTATTTTATATGGACCAATTTTATAAGGTTTCTACTTCCTTGCCAACATTTATCATCTTTTTGAGTTTTTGAAGAAAGCTGTTTTAACATGTCAGATGAAGTCTGTTTCTGATATATAGTTCTGTAATGACGGGTGGTGCTGGGCGGCTTTCCTCTGTTAGCTACTGATGTCTTCTTAGACATACTCTTTAGGTTTTTGTCCATTTTAATAAATATATCCTATTTCTTCAGCTATTGAGATAGAGTTTTGACATAGTTTAATTTTAGTCTTTCTGATAGTTGCACCCGATTTTCTTGTATTCCTTAGATTGTTTCTTCATTCTTTACTGTGAGTCTTTTAGTTTGATGTAATCCTATTAATATTCCCTTTTGTTGCAATTATAAATTTTCATTGGAAAGTTAAAACCTTTGTTGGAAGTTATATAACTTACTTGTTAACTAAAATTGATCATTCTCAAAGCTAAATAGTAGTATATGAAAATAACTTTATTTCCTAAGGGATGACTGTTTGTATATGTATGGGTATATATACTTATATAATATATATAATATATACTAGTATATATAATATATATGTGGTCTTTGTTTTTTGATTTTACTCTTTGACTAAGTGAAATTGTACTCTTTATCACAACTGTGCACACAGGCCTTCTGATTTCAGGTGAATAATAAAGCATTCCCAGTTTCTACCTTAGTTTCTCTTAACTTGTTCAGGTCGGGAAAATTCACAGTTCCTAGCAATTGTCGTAGCTCATTCCACATAGTCTACCCATGACTCATCTTCAAGCAGTGGCTTTTTTAAAGTTACACTTAAAGGTCAGTCTTCTTTAGTCTTTAACCTTCCGCCATTCCTAAGAGGGAAGTGAGACTCAAACAGGAGTTAGAAGGATAAAAAGAAACAGGTACAATTATAGTGCCTTTTTCTACTCATGTTCTAAGTGTATATACATTTAAATCTGTTTTTATAGGCATGCTAAGAATCTTATATATACAAAACAGTTTGAAAGTAATTAACTTGTGAAAATTTGTCAAAAATTGTGTAAGTGTAGGAGAAATAATTTCATGTTTGTTTGAAAGTGTGGTATTTATGTTTTAGCCTTATTCCTTTTCACTTACAGTGAAATTAGTGAATAATACCAAAAACAAAATCTTTTTAGTCTTCAATTACTTTTTATTACTACCAGGCTGGTAAGGTTGATGGAAGGAAATTAAGACTCTGACTTAATTCTTTGGAATTCTGACCGTTGTCCACGTTATAAATAAAATGAAAGCACATTGCGTGCCCTGCTCACAGAGTTTTTTGTCCCTTCGACAGATATACGTGATCCTTAGGCATTCTTCTTCATTTCTTTTACAAAAAGCCAAGGTNAGTAGCAGAAAGGGAGGAGCCACAGAGAGCAAGGAAAAAAAGAAAGAAAATTCAACCTGCAGCTAAGTTCACAGAGTAGAACCTATGCTGACTGATTTGAAAGTCCAGACCCTGGAATCTGGTTCAGTTAAACACTTTCATCCTTCTTTGGCTGTACTTTAAGTCATCTTCTTGATTCATTTTGATTAGTGCAAGACAGTGGGTATTTTAGTGTGGTCTTTAGGATAAGCATCAATGTTTTTACCTGGTTGCTTGTTGGAAATCAAATGCTTACACCTTACCTTGAACCTTTTGAATCAGAGAGCCCCTGGGCACATAGTGCAACACTGAGCAGTCTATTTTTGGTAAGTCCTCTGACTTTAATAATTGATGTGAAATTCAATGTTCTTGTTTAAAGAGAATACTAGATAGCACTAGTTATTCTGTTTAAGTCTGTTTTAATACTCAAAAACAAAAATGTGTAACACTGGTTTTTTTTTTTTTTTTTTTTTTTGGTCTTTTCGAGACAGGGTCTCCCTGTAAGCCCCAGCTGGCCTGGAACTCGCTCTGTAGACCAGGTTGGCCTTGAACTCATAAAGATCTGCCTGCCTCTGCCTCCTAAGTGCTTATCAATGGACAGATATCTGAAATTTAGTTTTTCATTTGCAAATGGGAAAATTTAGTTTTAGCATTGAGGATTCAATGAGATAGGAGTATTATATCATGATTAATAGATGTGTTATTAATAGATCTATTGAACTAGTTTAATAATTGCCTTTAGTATTACATTGTTATAGATCATTTTGCAAAAATAATTTGGAAGTATCAACCTCATTCCATATTACCAAGGGTAGACTTCAGCTTGTTATTGCTTTTTTTTTTTTTAATGGTGAAATAATATGTATTTAGAATTAGCCAGCTGGACTCAGTTTAGATGATCCCATTTTTTGTTGGCAACGTCCATAGCATCATAATTAGGAGCCAGTCAAACAAAGGCCTTTTTCTCTCCTGTCAGGCCTGGTCAGCATATTGACTTGGCCACATCAATGTGATAAGAGTTTCTTGACAGCCTGATCTGGTGCTTGTTGGCCTTGACATCTGTAGTGAACACAGTGTGGTGTTTTCTCTTTTCCTCATGGTCAGTGGGAAATTGGTGATGGCATAATGGTCAAGCTTGTTTCTCCTGGGGTGCTCTTATGAGGGTATTTGGGTTGCTTCTGAAGCTGTAGGGTCCTGGGCTCCAGAATGTGGGGTGTGAATCCTCTTTTTGTGCCTGTGCATTCCTTTTCAGCACTGTATTTTTCTTTGGCTTTGGGAGAGGCAGGAGCTGAGAGAGTAGGAAAGAAAACCAGGAAGTGGCATTCTGAAGCTGACCCCGTTCTGTGCGCCTGTGCACGCTGCTTCAGTGCCTTACAGCTTTGTTTTGATCTACTTAAAAAAGATTTTTGAATTTCCTTTGGCTTCTTTTCTCATTTTTTTCTCTTTTTATCTCTGTTTTAATTGTGTTATGCCATGCCTTGGTGGTACATTTGTTTGTTTAGTTATTTTTTTTTAATGAGTTGTACAGGTTGGTTTTGAATTTCTGGAAACAAACAATTCTTTCTCAGCCTGCAGAGCAGATAGGATTTTATGGTGTAATTGTTTTAATCTGACCTGGGTTTCAGACATGGAAGAAGACTTGAACTGATGAATGGAGGAAAACTGGAAGATTTCATGAAGTCATTTTGCAGAGTAGCCTAGATATACTGCATTTTTCAAACTGTTCTTTGTTAGCATATATTAATTACATATAATTGAATTATAAATTTATATATTATAAAACTTTTATACATGTATATATTTGGATTATATTTACTCTCCTATTCTTGTCCCCTTCTGAGATATGTAGTTTCATATGCATTTGCATACTTTTTTGAAAAAAAAAAATAAAAAAACAAAATAAAACTGTATCTATGGGTGGAAAACAAGCTTTCTGCTATTTTTTTTTCTAAGAGTAGAACCCAGAACCTTAAGTATGGTATAGTCAGGCATCTACCATTGAGCTATGTCTCCAGCTGGAGGCTTTTTAATGTTTATTTTCCTTCAAATAATAAAAAAATTAGCTCATTTGTTCCTAAAACTAATCAAGTAGAATGAGAAATCTTAAAATTATTATTGATTACTTAACGTTTAGTTGGCAAATACTGTTATATTTTTTAGTATAATGTGACATTTTGATATATACACATATGTTGTGGAATGTTTAAGTCACAGTAATTAATATATCTTTCACCTTATACACTGTTTGCAGTGAGAACATTAAAAATTATATTTAGAACCAGCCACTTTAATTGGATTTAAGATGTGCTTCATATTAGGAACCTGAGGCTAGACAGGAGGCAAGACGTAGAGGAAAGCCTAATACTAGTTTTCTACTAAAGAGTTATAGTATTAAACTGACTCCTAATGGCTTCTTTTAAAAAATATTTCTATTATTTTTATTGTATGTGTATGAATGTATTGCCTGCATGTACGTGAGTGCAGCCATGTTGTACAGTCCCGTGGAAGTCAGAAGAGGGCGTCAGATTCCCCTGGAACTGAAGCTAAGGATGGTTCTTAGATGCCATGTAGGTGTTGAGAATTGAACCCGGGTCTTCTGCAAGAGCAGCCAGTGCTTTTAACCACTGAGCCATCTCTCCAGCCATGACTTCTTTTCTTTTTAAAATGATTAACTGTTATGATGATAGATTAATGCATTTCTCTACCAGAGGAATTTCCTTGTGTAGCAGATGGTGATTAAGATAGAAACCCCGTAACTGGCCAATGTGCAGAGAACAAGAGACTACAGAGTGCTCATCTCTGAATAAGACTGCTATATCAAACTTCTGCCTCCCAAAGTTCAGGGATATATCAGAGGAGGAAGCAGAAAGATCGTAAGAGCCAGAGTGAACTCACAGGAATGCTGACAGGACGCACAAGTCTCATGTTAACTTAAATCAGACAAAATCCCAGCATAGGCATAGGAGAGTAGGTAAGAAATTCTAACCCAACCTAAGGAACTTTTGGCAATTGATGACTGCTGGGAGGGAGAGAGGCAGTATTTTTCAAGGATGGGAATCTTTTTTTCTTAAATTGTTATTGTTATTTTATGTGTATTGAGTGTCTGCCACCATTTGAGACCTGGGATTCAAACCCAGGTCCTCAGTAAGAACAGCTGGTTAATCTCAACTGCCAAGCCATCTCTCCAGCCCCAGAACTCTTTTTATTTATTTATTTATTTTTAATTTTTTTAAATTTATGTATGTGTATGAATGTACTGTCTGCATGCAAGTCTGTGCACCCGGTGTCGTGCAATGCCGCGGAGGTCAGAAGAAGGTGTTGGATTCCCCTGGAACTGGAGATCTCCTGGAACTGGAGTTTCAGACGGTTCTCGGCCGCCATGCGGGTGCTGGGGACCGAACCCGGGTCCTCTGTAAGAGCGGTCGGCGCTCTTAACCGCTAGGCCATCTCTCCAGCCCCCAGAACTCTTTTTAAAACAAATATTTATTGTTTTTATTTTATGTATTTGAGTGTTTTGCCTGCATGTCTTTAAATGTATCCATGGAGGTCAGAAGAGGGCGTTGGATCCTCTGGAACTGGAGTTCCAAATGATTGTTAGCCACCATGTTGGTGCTGGGAATTGAACCCAACTCCTCTTAACTGCTGAACCATCTCTCTAGCTCCCAAGGATGGGACTCTTGGTAGGTTAACCAGGTCTAGGGGATGGATGCACACTGAAGATCATTTGGGAACACAAATTAGAGCCTATCAGTCTTATATTAGGTTGGGTGCAGGGCAACAAGAAGAAGTGTGGTTAGGGGAAGGGGATCTAAATACTGTCAACTGATAGCTTATGAAAATTGAAAACATTCAATAAAAGAGTAAAAAACTAAACAGACTTATAAAACAAAGATTTTTTTAACAATGTTCAAATATTACATAATTATTAACTGATCACCATGATGTATAATAGAGCTCCATAACTTATTCCACTGTCTTAGTCACTGGTTACCACCATTCTATGAGCCTCATCTTTTTTAGATTCCACATTTAAGTGAGATTACACAGCATTTGCCTTTTCATGTTTGGCTAATTTCATTTTATATAAGATGTCCTTCATATTAGGAACCTGAGGTCTGTCTATGTGGCAAATGACAAGATTTCCTTTTTGAAGGCTAGGTAGTGTTCTGTTGTACATCTATGCCACTTTTTCTTTCTGTAGTCATTCAGTTATGGGCACAAGAGGTCTTTTCCCTGTCTTGACTATTGTGAATAAGGCTACAGTGAGCATAGCTGTGTGGGTATCTGGGGCATACTACTTTTCATTTGGATATATATGCAGATATAGGAATGATAGATCATGTGGCAGATCAGCTATTGATGTCTGTGAGACTTCTATACTATTTTCTAATTTGTCTTACTAATTTATGTTATATGGACCAATTTATAAGGTTTCCTCTTTCCTTGCCAACATTTATCATCTTTTTGAGTTTTTGAAGAAAGCTGTTTTAACATGTCAGATGAAGTCTGTTTCTGATATATAGTTCTGTAATGACGGGTGGTGCTGGGCGGCTTTCCTCTGTTAGCTACTGATGTCTTCTTAGACATACTCTTTAGGTTTTTGTCCATTTTAATAAATTTATCTATGTTTTTGCTATTGAGAATAGTTTCTGACATATGTTAGATTTTAGTCTTCTATGAGATTTGCACCCATTTTCTTGTATTCCTTAGATTGTTTCTTCATTCTTTACTGTGAGTCTTTTAGTTTGATGTAATCCTATTAATATTCCCTTTTGTTGCAATTATAAATTTTCATTGGAAAGTTAAAACCTTTGTTGGAAGTTATATAACTTACTTGTTAACTAAAATTGATCATTCTCAAAGCTAAATAGTAGTATATGAAAATAACTTTATTTCCTAAGGGATGATCTGTGTATATGTATGTGTGTATATATATATATATATATATATATATATATATATATATATATATGTGGTCTTTGTTTTGATTTACTCTTGTGACTAAGTAATTGTATCTTTATCTACAATGCAACAGGCCTTCTGATTTCAGTGAATAATAAAGCTCCCAGTTTTACTTAGTTTCTTAACTTTGTGGGAAATACAGTCTAGCAATTGTGTAGTTTACATAGTCTACCCATGACTCATCTTCAAGCAGTGGCTTTTTTAAAGTTACACTTAAAGGTCAGTCTTCTTTAGTCTTTAACCTTCCCATTCTAAGTGGGAAGTGAGACTCAAAAGGAGTTAAGAGGATTAAAAGAAAACAGGAAATTTATAGTGCCTTTTTCTACTCATGTTCTAAGTGTATATACATTTAAATCTGTTTTTATAGGCATGCTAAGAATCTTATATATACAAAACAGTTTGAAAGTAATTAACTTGTGAAAATTTGTCAAAAATTGTGTAAGTGTAGGAGAAATAATTTCATGTTTGTTTGAAAGTGTGGTATTTATGTTTTAGCCTTATTCCTTTTCACTTACAGTGAAATTAGTGAATAATACCAAAAACAAAATCTTTTTAGTCTTCAATTACTTTTTATTACTACCAGGCTGGTAAGGTTGATGGAAGGAAATTAAGACTCTGACTTAATTCTTTGGAATTCTGACCGTTGTCACTGTTTAAATAAATAAAGCAATTGCTGGCTGCTCACAGAGTTTTTGTCCCTTGGACAGATATAGTGTCCTGGCATTTTTCATATTCTTTTATCAAAGCCAAGGTCTAGAATTTTAAGTGGGAAGTTGGCACTGAAATAATAAAATGCCAAACAAAGCCCATCTAAAAGTCCAATAATGTAAAATTATAGCATTGCAAAATAAGAGAGTTACTGAACTAAATCCTCACAATTTGAGGATCTTTGCTATAAAGATGTTATTGTGTGAGAAGAGGGGAGGGGAGGTGGTTTTGGCTAGCTGGGGCATTACTTTGATCTTCAAATGGGGAGCCAGGGTTCATTTTCTATTAAGAGTTTTTGAAGGAGGAAGAACACTTGCTAGTACAGATCTAATGCACCATGGGAAAGAAGTCTTGATTGAACTTGTGCTTCTTGTTGAGATGAGCATTAATGTAGGCATCTTACATACTGTACAAGTGAAAAGGTATGGTTAGTTCTCTTTAATAAAGACCCAAAATGAGCTGAAAGTAGCTAAGGGATGCCTAAAGTTACAGGAAGCAGGGAGCTGATTGGAAACTGTCTCTTTCTAAAACTGGTGTCCTAAATGCTGAAGGCTCCACCAAGTTTTTCATAGCACTTGTTTGCTTAAGTTTTATAGAGCTTGCCATCATCGGCTCGCATATATTTTGTACTGTTAAGCATAGTTACAAATATGTTGTGAACAATTTCTTGTGTAATCTTCCCAATAGTTCTGAGTCTTTGAAAGGTCTTTGGACACCTTGATATCTGTTGTGATAAGGTGTTTATAATTTGGAAGTAGAGATGATTGGTATTCAGAGTGGACAGAACGATTTTGTTTTAAACTTTTTAAAAAATTTTTATTTATTTTTTTTATATGTATGAGTACTGTCTGCATGTAGGTTTGTGCACCCGTGTCGTGCAATGCCGAGGAAGTCAGAAGAGATTCCCCTGGAACTGGAGCCAAAGACGGTTCTCAGCTGCCATGTGGGTGCTGGGGATCGAACCCGGGTCCTCTGCAAGAGTGGTCGGCGCTCTTAACCGCTAGGCCATCTCACCAGCCCTGACAGAACGATTTTTAAGGAGGAGTGAGCCAGGTTTGTAAGCAGTGTCCTGTTCAGTGTGTATAAAAAATCAGCTTTTGCTTCTCTGAGGCTTTTTTTTTTTAATGAAAATAATACTTCCTGTAGGGTATTTGTAAATAACATAGTACTGTCAGTGTTTGCTGTTGTTTGTGATCTTACTGATGTTTATGGAACTTTGATTCTTTTTGGTATGTTTCATTTGTAGTCAATTTCCTTTGATTCTAGGAATGGGCAGGAGGCATATAAACACTCTCATAAAAAGTGAGATTGGAATCCAAGGCCATGGATAGCTCTGCTTTGGGAGATTTTTTTTTTTAAAGTAGATTAATTTTTTTCCCTTTCCAGGTAAGAACTTGCTTGTCTATTTTTCTCTTCTGCTTCCTGAAGCCAAAGATGAGATTCTTGGTTCTTTGTTGGAATCCACAATTCAACTCCACCCATTCTGTTTAAACTTTCTGGACCTTAATGTCTTCATTTCCGAAGTGAAGATAATATTTGTATTTCCTGTCAGGACTATCCAGAGGACTAGATGAAAACA
This sequence comes from Rhizomys pruinosus, assembly GCA_009823505.1. NCBI lineage: Eukaryota > Metazoa > Chordata > Mammalia > Rodentia > Spalacidae > Rhizomys > Rhizomys pruinosus. The sequence goes on from VZQC01004376.1 coordinate 5,930,775, forward strand.
CAGACAAGTTATTTCTATAGAGCAAGGGCTCAATCAAATTTAAAAGGAAAAATAAAACCTTTTTAAATAGACGATATTCAGGTAAAGGAATTTATTTTAGGACTTTCTGTTGGAATCTCTTTATCAGATTCTTTTCATTCTGTACTTGTTACATTGTCATGTAAAACTTTATGTAGGTCCTGGATGTGTGTCTCACAGTAGTTTGAAGTGTGACTCTTGCTTAATTTGAGGGGTAGTGGTGGTAGTAATGTGGGGACCACCAGAAATATTCTGTAGTACCATCATGGTAAAAGTCCATTTCTTTTTGTTTTTTTGAGACAGGGTGTCATGTCCTCCATTCAGGCTGACCTCAAACTGCCTTTGAAATCAAAATGACCTTGAACTCCTGATCCTCCTGCCTTAACTTCCCAAGTGCTAAAATTACAGGCCTGTACCTCCATACCTGGTTTACTTGTTCTGGATCGAACCCGGGAATTTGTGCATGCTACGCAAGCACTCTACCAACTGAGTTACATCCCTACCATTTTTCTTTTTTTTCTTTCTTTTTTTTTTTGGTCTTTTTGAGATAGGATCTCCTTGTAGCCCCAGCTGGCCTGGAACTCTCTATGTAGACCAGGCTGGCCTTGAACTCCAGGAGATCTGCCTGGTTCTGCCTCCTGAGTGCTGGGATTAAAGGCGTGCACCACCACGCCCAACACCTATATGTATTTTATAAATCCAAAAATGATGTGATTTTTTTGTTGTTGTTGGAAAGCTCACAGAACAAAACAAAATTTTACTGAACTCTACCATCAAGAAGTCATTAATATTTACACTTTGTTACATCCTCTTTCCCTGACTCATTATCACAAAAATGAAAATATTTCAGAAAAGCAGATCCATAATAACCCCCTTTGCTTTCATTTGCAGCTTCACTAATTACTAACTTACTGTTCTGTGTCATCAGTGCCCTCACTGAGGACCTCATTTCTGTTCTTTCCAACTAAATTGATTTTGAAGTCATTCCTAGAATCTTACCATTTAACCCAGAAGGTACTTCGCAGGTATATGCTTTTAAAATACTACTTATCACAGTTTCTGTCACACACACCCTTTGTTACTTCAGGATATATTTATTGCTCATTATTGTATTTAACTTTTCCTAGTTAGAATTTTGGAAATGTCAGTGAGCCATAGAATCAGGACTGCAAAGCAACATCTTGCCCCTAAAGCAACTCTTGGTGGGGGATGGAAGAATTTATTTTTGTTTGTGGGGGGTTGGGAGTTGGGAGTTGGATAAGAGCTTATGAAATTTGCCCATCCACTGCCAACAGGATAAAGAGAAGAGTTGTTAGCTTTCTAGGCTAGAAGCCATATTTTGGTCTGTTGTAGTCTTCTTGATTATCAGCTGAAGACCTGTGTTGGTTAACAAATAAGCCAATTTGTTGATTACATTGTAGAATGTTTCTTGAGTCACATCTTGATTATACTTTCTTGGGGTCCTGGTAAGGCAAACTACTAAAGATAAACTGATTTAATTCTGAGTTCAATGCTGAAATCTGAAGATTTACTAAAGTAGTTGGAAATAGAATACTTTCTAAGTCATTTTACTGTTACTGTGTATGACTAGCATTTAGTAATCTTGAGATTGCAACTAGGAAGGCTAATATATTTTTAAAAAGTTTTAAAAAAAGTTTAAAATGATGAGTTTATACTTCTAAGTTGAGTAATATGTTAGTTGGTTAAATAACTTAGGTCACACAGTCCTACTGAGTTTGTGCTGCTTTCAGCTCTTTTTAGTAACTTATTTAATTTGCATGCTTGTAGAAAAGACCAACACTGCATTTTAATCCTTTTAGGCTTGTATCCTACTATTTAACTAGTTAAAAAAATATTGAATGATGTTATTTTCTCTTCTTTTGGTCACATCTTGAAATTGCTGCTCTTTCCCCCACCCCCTAAAATAAGTTCACATATTTTCTGAAATAGTTTGAACTAGCAGTTGCTGGGATATACCTTGAAGGTAGTTCTTAGGACTACCCTTGATCAGGGACATAGTAAGTAGACTACTAGAGTCCCGAGTGGATCTCTCAGTCCATCTGTCTGTCTGTCTTTTGGAGACAGGGTCTCCCTTCAGTCCCAGCTGGCCTGGAGCTCGCTATGTAGACCAGGCTGGCCTTGAACTCACAGAGATCCACCTGCCTCTGCTTCCTGAGTTCTGGGATTAAAGGCATGTGCCACCATACCAGGTTGGGTGTTCTTTTCTTTTCTTTTCTTTTTTTTTTTAAAAGAAATCTCAGTATTTTTTTTTAATTTTATTTATTTATTTTGTATGTGTATGAATGTACTGTCTGCATGTAGGTTTGTGCACCCATGTCGTGCAATGCCGCGGAGGTCAGAAGAGGGTGTCGGATTCCCCTGGAACTGGAGTTCTCCTGGAATTGGAGTTACAGACGGTTCTCAGCCGCCATGTGGGTGCTGGGGATCGAACCCGGGTCCTCTGTAAGAGCAGTCAGCGCTCTTAACCGCTAGGCTCTCTCTCCAGCCCAGGGTGTTCTTTTCTTAACAAAATGAGTGTATTGTTGTACCTTACTATTCATTCATTGACCAGTTATTGTTCATTTGGTTATTTCATCTATCACTTGGAGCTGTATAGTCAGATGCTGTGTAGTTCTTGCCTCCTTCAGATCTCAGCTGGGCATAGACTCTAACACTTAGAATAAATGACATATCCATTATTTCTTCTTGCATCCAGAGACACCCCGGGGCATTTTAGAGATATCTGTTTCTCTGTTCCTTTAACCCTTTGATCATTGATTGGATAGATTTTTGTTGAGTAACTATTTGGATTATCAGTTGCAAACAAGACGGCTCTAGGTTTCACAGCGTATGAAGTCTGTTGGATGTGATATATCTGTAAATCAGTAAGGATGTATGTATGCTACATATAGGACCCAAATGTTTAACAGGGATTGGAGGGGGGTAAAAAGATTTTTTTTTTTTACTGTGCATGCCTGATGTTTAAACTTATAACCATGTTACTCATGCAGTAAAAGAGAGGTTGTTTTGCGATAGTTTCAAGAAGTATGTGTGAAACAATGGGAAAACGGTTAATTCTGTGGGGAGAAGAGGGTAAGGAATACTTTTTTCTTCCCCTCCCAGTCCTGAGAACTGAACTCAGGTCCTTACGTTTGCTAGACATGTACTCACGTGTACTCACAGTGCCGTAGCATCAGCTCCAGGTAACACTGTTCTTGTTTGTTTTTGAGGCAGGATCTCCCTGTAGCCCCAACTGGCCTGGAACTCATGTAGACTAGTCTGGCCTTGATCTCGTAGACATTCACAGGTCCCTGCGTCCCATGTGATCGGCTTAATGGTGTGCTTTACTATGCCCAGCAGTTTTTCTTTAAATTAGTTTTATTAATTTATTAAATGAGAGAGAGAGAGAGAAAATATGATTTGTAGGAATTGGTTCTTTCCTTCCGTTTTGGGAGTTCTAGAGCTTGAATTCAGGTTTTAAGCTTTAGTGAAAATGCCTTTACCTCCTGCCCTTACCTCAGCTTTTCTATGTTGGGGAATACAGAGGTCACATACAGTAATACAGTCTTTTGATATTTGTAATATCAGAATGCATTTGACCATTATAAGGTATCATAGTTGAGAGTTTGGTTTCTAGTGAACATGAGAGAATTTTACAACTCTGGTGTGAGTGTACCACAGACTATGGTTAACTTTACCTGAAATACTGTATTATGCAGATGGTCACCTCGAAGCTTGTATTAGATTGTGAGTGTCAGGATAGTATTTACAACAGTGATCCTATAAAGGGAACTATTAGCTTTCTTAGTCTATGAAACCTTTCCTTTTTTTTTCTTTTTCTTTAGTATTTGTGCCTTACTGAAGGGGCACAGTTGCATGGCTTCTTATTGTATCCTCTTCATCTTTCCCAGTTCTTGAGCCAAATTTTATCTAAGTGTAGTGGATCCTGAGCTTGATCATTGTGCAGACTGACCAAGAACCAACTTCCGAAGATGATTTTGCCAATTGAAAATGAGTGCTAAATGAGCACTCCTTACATTCTTCCAATTGAGGGGCAAAAACCCAGAACCAGGAAAAATACGTGATTGGGCAATAAACAGAGGCTTTACCTAATTTTTGTGGAATTAAGTACTATATTATTTTATTTTCTCTACATGTTAATACTATAGCAATAGCATTTCTGAAAGCTGCCAGATGATTTTAATTGTATAGCCTTTCAGAGGGAAATTGTGGGTATGTAAACTGAATTTTTTTGTAGACGGTGGGTACAACCACTGTGTTATTTTCTTCCCATTTGCTTGTTTGAAGAATAGATGGCTCAGGAGATTAGTGATGGGAATTGGAGGTTTTCATGTTGGTTCAGATTTGACCTTGGTCGGTGATGCTTGAAATTCAGTACTATTTAGTAGGCATTAGGAGAGTCCACTTTTTGATCCACTTTTAGTGGATAAATGTCCATAGTTCTTTAATGTCATAGTTGTGGAACTAATTGGCAGAATTAAATGATTTAAGAACTTTACTCCCCCTTTGCCCTCAGAGACTACTTGGTTGTTGTTTAAATCAGATTCTAAGAGACAGGTGGCATTGTTTCTGAGGACCAGAGACTAGCTAGCTTTTGCAACTCTTACTGTATTGGGAGAATTAATATGTTTTACATTCCTTCCTGTCGGTAAAGCAAGAGAAAGAGCTGCTTTTTTCCCTTTATATTTAATGTTCTCAAATTTAGGACTTGGTCACCTGTTCCTAGTCATACTAAAAAACACTGTAGTTATTCATTGTCCAAGATTTATTTCTCTTTTTACAAATAAAAGGAGTGTGAGAGTGATTTATTTCCTGTCTCCTTGTTTTCCTTCTGTGGAAAGAATTTTGGTGTATAAAGTTTTATATGACACCTACTTCTGACTGATACAAGAGACTTCTGCTCAAGTGAAGTTAGTAGTGTTTAACATTTTAAACTCAGTAACTGCCAGATTCGATTACTCTGTATTTATAGAGTTTCCGGGGAAGGGTGTGTGCTCAGGGATGATATATCACCTGCTAATTTGTTTGCTGAAAGATGGGCCCATATATTTAGAATGATGACAGATCAGAATATTTGGCTAAATGCATCTCAGTCAATGTCTCATTTTTCAAAATATGAAATTCCATCATGCTGATGTAAAACTGCTGTGCTATAGATATATTTTGGTGGTTAATCTGTTTTGCTGCATACATTTGTTCATTCATTCATTCATTCATTGATTTAAAACTGCCTTTGTTGTATCCTAACTTGGGTAATAACTTTAGAGTGAGTCTTTTTCTGCTTTTGGCGGGTTCCTTTTGTCATTCCTGTAGCTAACAATTTTTTTGCTTTCATATGGAGATGTTGTATACCAACATCTTTACCACATAAAGAATGTTAAGAACAGAAATCTATAGGTCTGACAATCTTTTTTCTTTCTGTAGCCAGGAAGTTAGAGGAGGCCTTCACTGTAGGAGAAAGGGAGCGTGGCAAGGGAAAGGGAAAATGCAAAACCAAAACCCAACAAAAACCAAAATCTCTTGGCCAGGCACAAAGGTGCAAGCTCTAGGGAGATGGGATGCCATCCTAGGTACCTGCACTCACATACACATAATTAAAAGAAAGCCAGATATGTGGCGCACATCTTTAATCCCAGCACTCAGGAGACAGAGGCAGATGAATCTCTGTGAATTCAAGGTCAGCCTGGTCTGCATAGCAAGTTCCAGGCCAGCCAGGGCTATATATCAAGACCCTGTCTCAAGAAAAAAAAAAATCAAAACATACAAAAAGAACCATTTTTGTTCTTTTTGGCTGTGTGTTCTCCTTAGCACCTAAAGACATTGTTTATTTCTGATGTTCCTATAAACCTTTGTTGAAAACCTATAGAATTCAGAAACGTGTTTAGGTTGCCTTAACTGGAAAGACTGTCAACTAAAAGAAAAGGAAAGTAAAAATCTGTCTTTATTATTTGCCAAATATATAGTGCCAGCCCTTCTTCAGTAGAGATCTTGGCTTATGAACACTAAGATGATGAGTGACTAAAAGGTGTTCTCCATTATAGTTTTCCTGGATATAGCAAGTGAGCTTAGAAAAAAGTATTTTTGGAATAATATAAAATTAAAGGGAACAAAAAAAAGAGAGAGAAAAACATAACAAAAAAACCCTGACCAAAACAGTAAACTTGTGCATCAAAAAGGTTATAAAAGACTGAGAAAAAGATGCAAGACAGGACTTAATATGTATGACAGAGTCTATGAGCTCTGGCGGGGGGTGGGCATGGATGGGAGAATGAGTCTAGATTTGATTGAGAAATGTTGTATGAAATGCGCTCAATAAAAATGAACTAACAAAAACAAGAACCACAGAAGGAAGGACAAAAAAATTAAAGAGCAATCGAGAAAGAGAACAAATAACAACTCAGGCCTCAACATCTACACACACACCACACACACACACCACACACACACGCACACACACACACACACACACACACACACACACACAAGAACACACATACATTCAGAAGTGAGTACGAGATGAGACCACCCTACCTAAGGAATTATTGGCAATTGAGGGCTGCTGGGATGGGGAGAAACTATCTCTTTCAAGGATGTGACTCTTGGCAGGTTAACCAGGCTCCAGTGGATGGACCAGTACTGAAGGACATTAAGGAACACAAATTAGACTCCACAGGCCTTAGTATATATAAAATATACATTATCTGTAATATATTACTTTATTATGTAATAAAGTACATTAACGTGGGTGGGTGCAGTAAAGGGATGTGTGGATAGGGGAGGAGGTCAAAATGTATTGTATGAAAATCTCAAATATTCAATTAAAAAATTTTAAAGCCAATGTTTTATTGAAGCTCTGTGCATTTCATACAAAATTACAAAAAAAAAAAAAAAAAAGTAAAAGGACAACAGAAATTAGCAGATTGGATTCCAGGCAAACCCATTACTGCTGTTCTTTAGGGACATGCGACTGGTTTCCCCAGGACCGCACTTGTGTAATCTGTGTGTTTTAAGGGGATTTAAATGGAAAGTGATCACAGATGAAGGGATAAAGTTTCTTTCTTGAGGTCTGCCTCATTTGCTCCTGGAAGTTTTCCCCAGTCCATCTGATGGCACTCAGCAGTGGCTGTACTGCTCAGCTTTGGCTTCTGGGATCCTTGCTCCATGCTAACTGGGCTCTGAGCTGTCATTAGGTAAGCATGGAATGCTGAGAGGTCCTGGTTCAGGTATAGTGTAAGTACAGTAAAGACAGAACACTTCTGTGACTCAGGGGTTTCGTAATCCTGTGCCTCTTATTAGTTGTCACTTGAAACCATTTCTTCAGAGAACCCACAATATTACCTGTTCCATCACATAAGTACACCCATGTTGTGCAGTGCCCTGGGAGATCAGAAGAGGTGGGTCAGATCCCTGGAACTGGAGTTACTGATGATTGTTAGCCACCGTGTGGGTGCTGACCTTTGCAAGAACAGCTAGTGCTCTTAACTGCTGAGCCATCTTTCTAGCCCCATGAAGCTATTATTTTTTAACAACATTGCCTTAAGCCAGGCTTGGTGGGGCATGCCTTTAATCCCAGCACTCAGGAAGCAGAGGCAGGTGGGGAGGTCTGTGAAATCAAGGGTAGCCTGGTCCACATAGTGAGTTCCAGGCCAGTGGGATTCCCTATATCAAAAAACAAAACAAAATAAACAAAAAACAATAAAGAAGAATATTGTCTTGTAAAAATTCGAATGAAAAATTATCTCTACCCAATCACACCCTAAGGTACCTTCAGTATATAACATGACATATATAGTCAAGAAGGAGTCATTTGAATCAGGCATGGTGGCTCATGCCTTTAATCCTAACACTTGGGAGGCAGAGGAAGCAGAGCAAGCAGAGCTTAGATCTCTGACAACCTGGTCTTCATAGTCAATTCCAGGCCAGCTAGATCCACAGGTAGATCCTGTCTCAAAAACAAACAAACAAACAAACAAACAAAACCAAACCCCCCCAGTATTAGAGAGAGAAGAGAGAGGGGGAGGGGAGGGGGGGGGAAGGTGGAAGGGGAGTGGGAGGGAGAGGAGAGAAGAATTCCTTTTGACCACATTATAAAGTGTTTATTCCTGGCCTGATGAAATGGTGCAGAGGGCAAAAATACTTGCCTGGTATTCTGAGTTCAGTCCCTAGAGGGGCCCATGATAGAGGAGAGAAGGATGGTGTGCGAACCTGCATGCACACGCTAAATAAAAAAATTAAAGAGTATTTTAGCTTTTCTTCTTTGCACTTCACTACCATTTACAGTTTCTTTGTTGTAATTCTGCAATACTCTGTTTAACCAAAATTGCCAGTCCTAAGCTATTCCTTTGACTGGCTGCTTATATTTGTGAAGTATTTTCTGAAATCCTTTTAGTTGTACAAATAAAATTTTATACCCTTTCCTTAGCATATTACTTTAGAGATAGAAAGCTTATCTGTTGGTTTTGAAAGTACAAATTACCTATGAACTCTTTACCTGTGTGTGGGATTAGCCGGATGGTAATAGACTGGGGAAGCAGGGATGGCCAGATTCACCACTTTTTAAGTCATTTAATTTCTATTGCTAGGCCATATTTTTGTTGTTGTTTTTATGTAGCCAGTGACTACTGGAAAATTTCATATATTAAGAAACAGCTAGCTACAGAGCCATTTAGTATAAACATATATCTCTTTGCAAACTTTCCTCTTTGCTACATTGTAGCTATTGACATGCATGGCTTTGTGTATCTATCTTCTCAACAATAAATGCCATTAAATAAAATATGAAAAATATCATGTATAAAATATCCATAGAATATTTAAATTCTGATGTCCAAGGTTGTGCTTAGAATTCTGTCTTCTCCCAAATGAGATCATCAGTGCTTGTCTCTAATCCACCCCCAACACAAAAACAAACCCCAAACCAAAATTCCACATTCTTCAAAGAGATCAGAGAAAGTTAATTATAGTGATATGCAGCAAGCAGGACAATCACAGTTGTTGGTCTGTCCTGAAGCATACAGAAGGTTCTTATTTCATAAGCAGAGATAATTTGTTTTTCTGTGTGTGCCATATGGTTTTGTAACTGCAGAGATCAAACAGATTTGTGGATATAAACTCCAGTTTTGTACTTAAAAAAATTGAGTCGTGTGGAGATTTTCATAAAGTAGTTGGATCACTGATGCCAAGTAGGTCTCGTGGAGTCAAGGATCCCTTGTCGGTTCTGTAAGCAGCTATGGATGGTGGTTTTTATTTGCCTTGGACTTTAAAGACAGCTTTGGAAAGGGAAACTTGGAACACAAATTGTCAACTAGAATGCAGTGATTTTTCTTTTTCTTTTTTCTTTTTTTTCTTTTATAAAGACATTGATTAAAACCAGCCATCATTAGCCTAGAAGAATGGTTCTGAGTCTGCCCAGGTGGTCTCTGGAAAAGACTGGAGTTTTCTCTTAGAAAAGTTTTAATTGTACTGATTTATTTTTGAGATTAATTATTTGGGGGGTAGTCTTCAGAATTAAGAATGAGTATTTTGATTGCTGTTTTTATAAGGAAAAAGAATATTAAGTGTGCCAGAAATTTCCCTCTTGGTTTGCTTTGTATTTGTAGTGTGGATTTTCTTAATTCTATTTCTCTCCTTATGTAAAGTAAGTACATGGTTTCTGTGTCCCCATTTTTCAGTAATAATATTCTTTTGTTTCCTTTTTCCCCCTCCTTTTTGAGACAGGATCTCATGTAGCCCAGGCTGACCTCAAACTTACTATGACCTCAACCCGTTTCAGGAATGATAGGATTATAGATATGTGCCACCGTGCCAGCCTTTCTGTTATAAAATTTAACAGATCAAATGATTTCAAGTGTCACTGTTTAGAGATGCAAAATTTGATAGTGGTGACAAAATGATGTAGGGATTAGCATTATCAGGAAGGCTTGGCAGCAGGAGGGCATCACATCGTGTTCATGGTCAGGAAGTAGAGGAGATGAATGCTCACTGCCAGTTGCTTTCTCTTTTTATTCAGCTGACACCCCAGCTCATAATTTGGGGCCTTCCACATAAAATGTGTGATTTCCTACCTTAGTTAAACCTTTCTGGAAACTCCCTCATAAACATACCCAAAGGTTTATCCCCTAAGTGATTCTAAGTCCCTGTCAAGTTGACCCTCAAGATTAACCATCACAGGGTTGAAGGCTGTTCTCTCAGCTTTGAATGCTCTATCCTGAGAGCATGCAGCACTCTCACCTCACAGTCCTTATAAACTCAGATAAAGTAGAATTCACTGGAGAAAAGTCTTCAGGACCTCCAGACCAAACTTCTTACATTATGAAGTTTTCTGGGAACACCCTGCATATACTTCCTTTGTGCAGCAGCCAGCACATTTGTGGTAATTAGTTCTTTAATTTTAGTTTACCTGGCTTCAAAATGTAGGAGGTGCTTGTTTTATTTTTTTGCTCCTTTTCAAGTTCTTGGCTCACAGTGGGTGCTCAGTAAATATTTATTGAATAAATGACAGTATAGTTGGTATAAATCACATATAACTTCTTTCCCTTTGATAATTTTCATATAAAGAGTATTCCAAAATAGCAGTTGTGGCTCCCCCACCCCCCTTAATGACTACATACCTTCTGCTTGCTGTATTTAGAGGATCTCATGCCTAGGTATCCAGATGTTATTCCTGAAATTTTTTTTCCACTTCAGCTTATACACAACAGTTATTTCCTAGGCATATAATTCTTCACCCACAGGAGGAATAAATAGATTATAATGAATTTCTCCCTAAACCTTGCAGTAAGTTTCATCTTTGTTGTTTTAGAGAGGAAGACTTGAAACTGCTTGAAGAACACAGAATCCTACATTTAGCTCTTAGGAATCATATCATTCAACTCTCACTTGTTTTATATCTGGTGAGCCTGTGGGCATAGTGAGTTACCTATGTTTGTCTGATGTAAAATAAGTTAGATTAATAGATCCAGTTACTTGTCTCTTACTTGGTACTCTTTCTGGTATAAAACTTAAAAAAAATCTTCTGTTTTTTATCTGTACGAATATAATGCCTACCTGTATGTAAGTGCATGTAGGTTGTGCAGTGCCTGCAGAATTAGAAGGGGGCATTGGATCCCTTGGAACTGGAGATGGGGACAGTTGTTAGCTGCCATGTGGATGCTGGGATTTGAACCTGGGTTTTCTGTAAGAGCAGTTGGTGCTCTAACTGCTGAGCCATCTCCATCCTGTCTGCTATATAAAACCTTTGTAGTTGGCAAAAAGTCAGTTTTTCTGTTTACCCAAACTTTGTTATGCATATCAAGTATTCATGAATGACTTACACACATGAGCATTTTATACTCCCTCAGGCAATGGCAATAATAGATACTCAACACTAATAGCATGAATTATCTACTTAGTAACAAGTGGATGTTGTACTCAGAGTGAAGGATGCAGTGTGATGTCCTTCAGAAGGAAACAGTGAGTTGGCCAGAGACTCCACAATTGTAAGGCCTGATGTCATGCCTATTTGCCTACCCCTTTAAAAGACATTGAGCTTTGGAACATCTCTTCATCCATTAAACTCAGTAATTTACTTGGGGTGGGAGATTTGGGTTAGTTCAGGTGGAATGCCCCTTTACCAAAGACAGAAAAGGCATGTTTTCATCCTATTAGAGTGCTTTTCTTCCCTCTGCTCCAAGTAGAAACCTTTTCATAGATACCTTTTCATAAAATAGCTTGGAATTAACCAGAGCTTTGTGGATTTTATATTGCCTTTTAGTAACACAGACATTAAACATGGCCCATTTTGTCAATGAAGTCAAACATTTTTCTAAAGAAGTATCCTTTACTCTCTTGAGTTTTTTTTTAGGAACACAAATGTTCAAAACAGTATATGATGTTAGAAGAACTATGCATTTGTGTGGTTTTTGTTTTTTTTTTTTTAGTTTTTTGAGATAGGGTCTTACTGTGTAGCCTTGGATGGCCTGGAATTTGCTGTAGACCACACTGGCCTCAAACTCACAGAGATCTGCCTGCCCCATTGCCTAAGGGAGTGCCACTATGCCCATCCCTCATAACAGTATTTATAATAAATACTATAGAGACTGCCTTAAGAAGAGTTCAGCTCTAGAGGCCCTGTCATGCAAAGTCTCCTTGCCTTGCCTCTTTGTATGCTACCCACTCTTTTGACCATGGGATGGATGAGAATGGGGTGAACCACCCTCACCTTTCCACCTTTTGGTAGGAGAGGTTGACAACAAGGAGAGTCAGTCACATTCTCCAAGTCAGCTAATTGGGACTCCTCAGCAGAGTGTGCAGAAGCTATGAGAAAGATGTCCTTTCACTGGCTTGCAGGTTTCCAGTTCAAAGCAGTTTACAGTCATGTTTCTAGCCATGTGGAGACAGAGCTTGCCAACAAAAGTGTTACCAGCAAATTTCTCAGAGTGGGTAAAGTGAGTGTCATTTAGATTTACCAAGTGATATTCCAGAGACATCTTTCAGGCAGTGGTTTTAAAACTACACTGTATTCGGGGCTGGAGAGATGGCCTAAGCGGTTAAGAGCATAGACTGCTCTTGCAGAGGACCCGGGTTTGATCCCCAGCACCCACATGGCGGCTGAGAACCGTCCGTAACTCCAATTCCAGTAGAAATCCAGTTCCAGGGGAATCCGACACCCTCTTCTGACCTCCGCAGCATCGTATGACACGGGTGCACAGACCTGCATGCAGACAGTACATTCGTACACATAAAATAAATAAATAAATAAATAAATAAATAAATAAATAAATAAATATTAAGAAAAACTACAGTGTACTCAAAAAGTCCCCAGGAATTTGTTTAAAAAGGCAGTTTCTTCATTTCTACACCTGACCGAGCCAGAGACTCTCTGGAGATCGAGTATTCCTTACAAACACCCCTGGTGATCCTAGCATGTATGTCCCAATGTGCTTGGGTGCTGTGGCATGGTAACAGCCTGCTCTTAGGAGGTGATGCTTGTTTACATTTATGTGCAAGTTAGGTTAAGAATTATTGCCGTTAAAAAGTCATATTACTTTTAGAGTTGAAAGGGTCAGTCCTCATATAAGAGCATATTATTACAGAAATTCATTTGTTTAAAAATCTTTTCTGGGTACTAGAGACATGAGTGGTAGGTCCTAAGAGGACCCCAGTTAAGTTCCCAGCACCAACATTTGTAAGTCTAGTTTCAGAGGATCTAGTACCCTCTTCCAGCTTCTGTGGGCACCTGCACTCAGATGCAAACTCTTCCTCAATCACATATATAAATGATTAAGTTCAAGGCCAGCCTGGTCTAGTCTACAGAGTGAGTTCCAGGACAGCCAGAGCTAAAGGGAGACCCTATCTCAAAAGACCAAAAAAAAAAAAAAAGTTACCTCACTTGAGCTGGAGGCAGAGAGGCTGGGTCAGTACCGAGCTCTTCTTTTTAAATATGTTTTTTTTATTTTATTTATTTTTGTATGTGTATGANCAAAGGTGTGATTTTTGAGAAGGCTGAGAACATTGTAGTTAATGAAATTGAAGGTCCGTGGTTGTATTCCTGCCTGCTCCTCCTTTCTGGAGCTGCTGCTGTGAGCCTCTCTTTGGTGGCCTTCTGTAGCTGAATATCTGAATAGGAGCAAGCAACCACATCCAAGTCAACCTCTGTATTTAAGAAAGTGTGACCCGTCCAGTTTCTGGTATTCTCCTTGGCCACCAACACAAGTAATTCTGTTTTCAGATTATTTTCTTATTGCCTCTTGAGTCTAGAAGAGGAATGGAAAGAAGCCTGGGGAAACAGAATGTGACTCTCTGGAGTTATCTCTTCTCAGGACTTACTCTTTGTCTATTTCTTGTTACAGATCCATCCCTCCCTCCTGCATCCCTCTCCTTTGTCCCTTCCTTCCCTCTTCTCTCCCCTCTTCTCCCTACCTTTTTGTCTGTCTTTGAAACACAAAGGCTGAAACATTCAACAAAAGTTGAGTGTAATTACTTGCTAGATAAAGTACCCTTGCACATGTGTCTTTTTCTGTTAATATCAGTTGATTTTTCTGATTTTCTTTCCATTTTAGTAGAATAGAATTGATCAAAGTAACACGTTTATATTCCAGATTCTAATAAATGATTAATAACAATAAAAATATATGTTTATTTCTTAGATCTGTATGGGTGCTTCCCACTACCACATTTATTAATTACTATATAATAAAAAATTTGGTATCATTTCCTACATATTTTTCCTCTTTTGTAGACATGGGCCCTAAAAAAATTCCTGTTACCCAAATGAAAAAGATGAGGGGAGTGGTGGCACTCACCTTTAATCCCAGGCAGAGGCAGGTGGATCTCTGTAAATTCAAGGCTACCCTAGTCTACATAGTAATTTCCAGGCCAGCCAGGGCTATATATAGAGTAATTCTGTCTTAAAGAAGAAGAAAAGAAAAAGGAAGGAATATTGTTACAAAGTCAATTCTTTGGACTCTTTCTAAAGTTACATGGAAAAGTTACATAGTGTTCAATAATTGAAAATTCTTTCAGTGATCTATTGTGTGACATGCAAAGATAGGATCATTCTTTAATTTTGTTCGAAGCACTTGGACTCACAAAACTGCTTCTTTGCTTTTCAGTGTCTTCCTTTCTTACTCATTTCTTGACTCCAGGACTGGTTTGTGCCTGTTAGCTCTTTTGGTTGGTGGCCTGGAGGGTTTTTTGAGGCTGAATATCATGTAACCGAGGCTGGCTTGGAACTCACCTTGTAGCCAAGTAATTAATTAATTAATTAATTAATTTATACATGGCCATTCAGTAGCCCTACCTGGCCTGGAACTCGATATGTAGACCAGGGTCACCTCAGTCTTACAGAGATCTGCCTGCCTATGCCACTTGAGTGCTGGCATCAAAGGCGTGTGCCACCTCCTGCCCCTGGCATATCTTTTTATTTTATAATTGAATTTTTGCAATTTTCACAACAATATAGTTTGATGATATTTAGACCCCCTCCTCCCTTTGCACCTCTTCCCCACTGCCTCCCACCCAGCTTAATGCATTCTCATATATACGAGAGTATATATTTATATGTGTATTTATATATTTATGTATATATAAAAACACAGTTTACAGAGTCTTTTCACACTAGGTAAGAGATGGTAACAACCTAAATGTGGTATATTTACACAGTGGAGTTTTGCTCAGTGGTTAAACAAAACAAAACCCAAATCATGAAATTTGCAGGTGTATGGATGGAACTAGAAATTGTTATACTAAGTGAAGTAACACAGACTGAGAAAAACAAGCAATGAATGTTTTGCCTTATTTGTGGATCTTAGCTCCAAATCCCTAGATGTGAGTATATCTTCTGATGTAACTGGAGCCAGGAAAATGGGGAGAATCATGGGGACGAAGGGGAAGAAGGAGCTTAAGAGAGGGGGATAGTAGGACACAGGTGTTATTAAGGTGGAAATGGGGAAAAGGGGGTAGTTTAACTGGAGAGGGAGTAGGAAGGGTTATACAGGGGGCATGAGAGGAGAGGAAGATAGTGCTTAGATGGTGTGAAAAAGCAGGGAGAAATGTATTAGTTCACCATCCTACTGAAAAATTCGTAAATGAGTACATGTGTATATCTGAAGGCTGTCTAAGGAAAAAAGAAACACAAAAAACAAGCATAGTGCCAGGCAGGAGAAACCTTCCTTTGAGTTCTTGGTCAGGGTAGTCCAAGAGACTCCCAAAATAACACAAGCTATCGCTACAACCCTTGATGCTTCCCGGAACTTGAAGATAAGACCCTATTACTGAAGGTGTGTCATACTTCAGACACATGACTTGGAGCAATCAAGGTGGAGTTCACCTGGAAGACTAGCTTTCATGTTATCTGAGGATACCAAGTTACCAAGAGAGAAAACCAGTCAGTGGTCTTACCCAGCTTTCAAACCTAATAAATAACAGTGAGTGACCAGAAAGCTATAGTTATTGGCACTTTTATCTTGGGGTAATCAGTAGCTGTCTAATTGAAATTAAGGCCTTCTCAATGGGGGGGGGGCTCATGTTTGGTATTGTAAACACAGCCAAATACACATGGCTTGAGAGGTCATCTTTTGCCACATCCTTAGACCAATGTAATTTCTTACTTTATTCTAAGTATGCATCTTCATACTTACAGACAAGTATACCTTTGACCCCCTTACTACAAAAGCTTCTTTTTTGCAATAGTTGCAGACTATTATAGAGTTCCAGCACTGGTTAAACACAGAGAATTATGTTTCTGTGAGATGCTTAACCCTAAGTGAGACATCTTTAATGCAACCTCTGCACATAGGATGAATGCAACTCTCATCTCTCAGCAGAGAGGTTTCCTTATTCAGCAGATGGTGATTAACCAGAAACCACAGTTGGCCAACGTATAGAGCACAAGAGGCTGGATAGTGCTCGTGCTTGAATAGGACACCTATTTCAAATCTGTGCCTCTCGAGGTTCAGGGATCATTGGAGAAAAGGAGGCAGAAAGACTATAAGAGCAGGAAATTATGGATGATCCAAAGGAAACAGAGCCTTCTAGACAGCTGGTTAGTTACTCGTATGAACTCCCAGCAATGTTGATAACATGTACAAATGTTTTCAAGTTTAAATATGATGAAATCGTAGTATAGTCATGGGGAAGCGGGTAAGAAGTCCCAACCCAACCTAAGGAACTTTTGACAACTGATGGCTACTGAGAGGGGGAAAGACAATGTCTCACAATGTTGGGATTGTTGGTGGTCCCAGTAGATGACACATACTAAAGGACATTTGGTGACATAAATCAGATTTTATTGGCTTATGTTTTTAAAGAAAGAAGACACATGAAGTTGAAGACAAAATACATTCTTTTCTTTAGATTCAATCTAGAGTTTTTAATTTTCTCCCAAATATGTAGACCAATTTGAGTAATATTGTGTGGGATGTGAGAGACCAGTTAGATTTCTACTTCCCGAAGTTTGTGTGTTCAGGAATTGAAGGATGAATAAGAAAAAAGTATACTGGACTAGTGAAATTCATCTTTTAGTATAATAGCAATAGCAACAACAAAATTAACAGGAAAAAGAAGCAACCAGAAGTACCACGGGTCCAAGAACTCTCTTCTTTTTTCAGGCTGAGTTGACTCCCTGAATTCGTGTCTCAGTTTCCCTATCATAAAGTGCTGTTATGAAGATCTCCCTTTCAAAATTGTGGTGAGGATTAAGGATTAAATTAAATGAAATGTCAGGGGTTGGGAAACAGCCTCAAGTTTAGCTTTTAAAGATAAGGTTGGGGGCTAATTTGTGTCTGAATTCACACAGGAAGCTATTTAAACCAAATAGCTATTTCTAGCATGACATTAAGCCAGAGAAACCAGCTTCATTTTGGGTCTCAAAGGTGATTTGTGGGTCAGTTAGATGGCTTCCAGGAGTAGTACTGGGCAAACTGGGCTGGCAGCCTGGGGAAGGTGGCAGATGGAAGACGAAGTGGCCACGTCAGAAGGTTTATCCCTGTTCAGCTTTACAATACCCTTCTAAATTCTCTATGACTCCAACATTTAGCCTAGTTCTAGTTAATTGAAAATTAAAAGGAAGAATTAAAGGTGAACATTGTTTGTTCTTATCTCAAATTCTTTTTCCAAAGTTCATTGGGCAGATATTAATTTACTTGATTCTTTTCACTATTTGCAAAGCACTTGATTTAAGTTTTAAAAAAGTAATTATTTTCATCCTTATTTCATACTTCTATGAAATAATAAATTACATGATTTCAAGAATTGGTGACTCAAAGCAAAACAAAACAAAAAACCCCATTCAGGTGTGGGAATAAACAAAGTGCCTTCAAGTACACATGCTATTATTGGAAGAGTGCCCTTAGCTATATATGTCCATTTTTTTAGAGGGCATTACACTCATTCCATTGTTTTACCACGGGAAAGTAGGTATTTTCAGTGTGATGCTAAGACAGCTAAAGGTTTAAAATACATGTAATTAGCTTTGTTTTGTTAAAAAGTGTTTTGAGAGTTTTGTTCATGAACTAAGAATCTTCCATTCAGTTCTTGTCTTTCACAAGAAGATGGGACTTTTTTTTTTTTTTTAAAGACAAGGTTTCCTTGTTCCCAGCCTGCTTGGAACTCACTAAGTAGACTAGGCTGGCCTCCATCTCACAGAGATCCATCTTCTGCTTCTGCCTTCTGAGTGCTGGAATTAAAAGACATGTGCCACCATGCTTGGTGTTAAGAACAGAGGTCTTTAAAAATTATGAGCTAAGATTTTTTTTTTCCAAAGGTGAAATGAAAGTACTATAGAGGAAATTAAGTTTTGGGGTGAGAAAGTGGAGTTGGTTTGACTTAAATCATTAATGTCTGTTTAATGAGGAGTTATATGAAAAATGTTAGGCAGAAAGTGTGATGCCCATTAAAACCATAAATATGGTATTTATTCAGATTGAACATACTGCGTTTAGAATTGAAGAGAGATGGGGAACTTTTTTATGTGGAAGGAATTAGTTGTCATTTTCAAGGGTGAGGAAAGCTGGTAGCCATAATATTTGGCTTGCTTTTCTCTAAAGAGCAATACTTAACTCAGAAAGGTGTTATTTTAGTTTGTGAAATTTTCCTCAAATTAACATTTTGTGTCCTGGGAGCCCTTTCTTTTGATAGCAGTGCTGTGAATGCCTATATTTATGTGTTGTAAATTAAAGGAAAATATAATTTGTTTCTTCTGGAAGCTAGGAAAGTTTCTAATTAGTTACATTTTCAAGCTCCTGTTTGTTTCCTGTCTTCTAAGTGTGTCAGGTAAGAACATTTGAAAGATCAAGTAATTTGATCAATTTCATTGAGAGAGTTTGGTAGACACACCAAGATTATTATTTAGAAATGAATTTTCCATAGGGCCAGTATAAATTTTTCAATAGGGGGTTAAGAAAACAAGAAGGATCTTATTTAGACCAAAGACTCATCACAAATGTATTGGCTTGGTGCTCAGTGAATGCTGTTTAATGAGAGTGATGGATGAATTGGAATCAGGTGGAGTGTTAAATGGAATGATGAGCTCCAGGAGCATGAGGACTTGCACTCTTGTATTCCTGTGAAGTTCTGAGTCCCCAGTGCCATGCCTGACCTGGCTCTTGGCAGTCGGCCATTTTTTTGTAAATGGTGTGGTGCGTATACATTTAAGTGCAAGGTCCACTACTACCATCTGCAAATATGAATATGAACACCCATATTTTGAAGAAAAAATGACCAAAATGATAGTCTCCTTTTTTTAAACCTCTCTGAAAACCTTTTCTACAGTTAAATTTAATGTTGAGAATTATTATAGGGACTATTGTGGCATTTAAAATTATCCTAGGATTCATGAAGTTAAAAGTATAGAACTGCGCCTATAAAACAAGGGCTTATTTCGTGATTCTGATGTCTCCTGAAGAAGAAACAAACAAATATCAAAACAGTTGTGGATATGATGCCAAGGCTTCTGTGCTTCACATTAGTGATGTCAGCATTTAATTGAAGTTTGGAATTGGCTGGTCAGGAAATTAGAAGTATGTGTGTAATACTTGTCATGCATCTCAGCTGTATCTGCTATCTCCTGTCTTTGCATCTGGCTTAGCATTTTTCTCTGTGTTGAATAGGAATTCTGAACACTTCCTTTTCTATCATGTTATAAGAAAGCTCTGATAGGACTGTGAAGTTCTTTTTTTTTTTTTTTTTTTTTTTTTAATTTTATTTATTTCTGTATGTGTATGAATGTACTGTCTGCATGCAAGTTTGTGCACCCGTGTCGTGCAATGCTGCGGAGGTCAGAAGAGGGTGTCGGATTCCCCTGGAAGTGGAGTTCTCCTGGAATTGGAGTTTCAGACGGTTCTCGGCCGCCATGTGGGTGCTGGGGATCGAACCCGGGTCCTCTGCAAGAGCGGTCGGCGCTCTTAACCGCTAGGCCATCTCTCCAGCCCCCTGTGAAGTTCTTTTCAAACAAGCCACCAAGTAATAAAGAAAAAAAACTGAGACATTTTTTGTGTACTCTTTCTCATTATTGTCCTCCAGTATGCTTCCGAGAATTGATTAGAACTCTAAAAGGAAAGTGGTTACAGTGTGTCAGGAAAAAAAAAAAAAAAAACCTTGAGAAATAAGTAATCCATAAACTTTACAGTCATCAGTGGATCCGGGTGGGTGGATCTGATGACTTGGCAAATGAGAGAGGGAAGCAAGTATGATTGTTGATTTTATCAGAGCAGGTTGAGTATGTACACATGTGGCAGTGGGGGTTGAATATAGACTTAAATATTAACATGGATTTCAAGAGGTTATAAAAGGCGACTGCTGCATGAATCTGGGGCAATTTCTTTGTGTCTGTGGAGGCTGTAATGAGCACGTGTGTAGATTGCTTGCTTGTATAGGATTTTTGTTTTGGGCCTCTAGGTAGTCTACATGTGTCCACATTATCACTGGGAGTTTATGAAAGTTGATTTTACTATAATTAGCTCTTAATTGAATACTGAAATAAGAAACTCTTGTTGTCTTGGTCATTTAGCAAGTTTTTTTCTGTCTGATTCTAGAATTTCAGCACTTGCAGCTTTGAAGGTTACTTTGGATTTGATTTTTGAACATAAAATACCATAGGAAAAGCTGATTGTTAAATTCTTGATAAACTATGAGTTTATGTGTCTCAAATGCTTGATAGATTCCTTTCATTACAAGACATTTCTTCTGTACCTGTTCTTGAGAAAATAAAATTCCATGTAATAATTTGCTAAGGAAGAAGGGAAAAGGGGTGAGGAAGTTGGGATGATTGTGCATAATGCTTTAAAATGGGTTTTGCAGCATAGAATACATGGTCTTTTTTTTTTTTTTTGTCCTTATGAACCTCCAATTTATTTTCCATCATTACTTGTTTCACAGGATAGAATACATGGTCTTAAAGAGTTATGTGGGACATAATAAAAAGTTTAGACAGTTATCAGATTTGGTAATCTCTTAGAATTAGGCCATGGGCTGGGTGTGGTGGTCTACACTTTTAGTGCCAGCACTCAGGAAGCAGAGGCAGGCAGGATCTCTGTGAATTCAAGGGCAGCCTGGTCTATATAGTAAGCTGTAGGCCAGCTGGGGTACAGGGAAACCCTCTCTTAAAAAGACCAAAAACAAAAACAAGCAAAAACAAAAATTAGGTGATGGAAGTTTTATTTCTTGAGAAGCTAAATAATAAAATTAAGGATCATGGTTGCTCTTTTTTACTTGAGGTTTTACTGACAGCAGGCTGCTAAAGCCATTTGAAAATTATAACTAAGAACTTGACCTTTAAATTGTCATAACAAGAACTTTCTTCCTTCAGTGGCCATTTATAGAGGATGTTATAGTATGTTAAATAAGCTCCAACATACACATGTGGTTAAACAAATGGCTCCAAGGGAAAAAAATCTGTATGGAAGAGGGAATGGCGTGTAAGGAGAATAGGCATGGGGAGAAGGCACTACCACACACACATTCCTGAGGGCACAGCGGTGCATGTACAGGTCCTTTTCTTCTGTTCAGTTTTCCTTTTGTTATTATCCATGCCTCACTTCTCTCATGAAGTGTTTTGAGCTTTTAAGATAAGAGACAGTAGGGGAACCTGAAATAATAGTCAGTTGGCAGTTCAGTTACAGCACCGCTATGAGAGATTGGAACTATTATTTAAAGTAGGACTGTGAGGTTTTTGAATTGCAGCTAAGATTTCATTGCATGCTTTTGTGCCATTACTAAACATGGTTTGGAGTTTGTGATATTGGAAGCAGTTCCTTGGTTAACCACTCCTGTAGATTACTGGTAAGCCATGGGATCAGCATTCAATTGCCTGAAATCCTTGGGAGGGTGGTGGTGTAGGAATTCCCTAGTTTGGTTGTATCGATTCCGTTCTTGAACCAAATTTCCTACATGTATGCTCTAAGAAGAGCTGTGGTCAAGAGCGCAGCTATAGACTAACTGGAGTAATCGGTGGGCAGGAGTGAGAAGGCAGTTTTTTTTTTTTTTTCAGACAGGGTCTCCCGCTAGCCCCAGTTGGCCTTGAACTCACTATGTAGACCAGGCTGGCCTCTAGAGTACTAGGGTTAAAGTCGTGCACCACCATGTTGGGCAGGCATTCTCATTTATTCTTTTTTGCCATACCAGGATTTTAAGATCCAAGTGCGTCTTCAGTGGTCTTCCTGTTTTCAAACCAGCCAGGTTAAATTCAGTAGTTTTTGCTGTGCAGTGTGGAGTGCAGCCAGACTGGGTTCAGTTCTCAGGTTCTATCTCAGTCACCTGTGGTCATTATTAATTTCTCTCCTCTCTTTTCCTCCCTCCCTCCCTCCCTCCCCTTTCATCATCTTCAAAAATGGTTATACTGTGTGTTAATGAGATGTTTCAGCGTGTGCATGCAGTGCCCACAGAGGCCAGAGATGATGTTGAATCACCCCCCTACTGGAGTTATAGATGTTTTTTAGCCACCATGTAGATGCTGGAAACTGAACCCAGGTCCTTGGAGCAGCCAATGTCTCTCTACATCTGCTTTTTTTATTTTAAAAAAAATTTATTTTTATTATTTTTATTTTATGTGTATGAGTGTCCTGCCTGCATGATTGTAAATGCTGAGTTATGCCTGCAGAGGTCAGAAGAGGGTATCTGGAACTGGCGTTATGGATGGTTGTTAGTCACCATATGGGTGCTGGGAATTGAACCCAGGTCCTCTGCAAGAGCATCCAGTGTGCTTAACTGCTGAGCCATCTCTCTAGCCCCTACTTCTGCTTTTGATGAAACTCCATAGTGTTTCCACTGGTAGGTTTAGCGTTTTATATTCCCACTGACACTGTACAAGGGTTCTAATTCCTTCATATCCTTGCCATTGTTTACAAAGTAATAAGTACTGTGTTTTGGAGGAAAAATGATGGCCATTCCAGCTTGTGTGAAGTGATTTCTCATTTCGATTTTGATTTGTATTTCTGTGATTGGTGATTATCTTAATCTGTTTTGTGCTGCTCTCAGATTGCCACAGACAGCACTTTATAAGGAAAGAGGGTTATTTTGGCTTATGACTTGAGAGGTTGAAAAGTTGAAGTTCTGGTGATCACACCAGGCAAGGGCCTTAGGATGTTTCCTAACATGGCAGATAGCATCGCAGGGCAGAAGTTTGTGTAGTAGCAGCCAGCAGTGTTTTTAGAGTCACAGAGTAGGTTCTCTGTGTAACAGCCTATGCCTTACTAACTAATCTGATCCCATAGGACTAACCCACTCCCTACAGTTGAGGAGGACTCCTTCATTAATTCCTTATATGGGTCTTGTTGCTCCAGTGACCTAATTATTCCAACTAGGTCTCACGTCTTAAAGGTTTCGCCACTCTTTAGTAATGTCACCCTGGGAATCACACTTCACCCATGAACCCACAGGGGATAAATATCTATTAAACCAAAGCAACAGTGCTTTTTCATATGTTTTCGTATGTTTGTTGGCAATTTCTGTATGTTCTTTGGAGAAATCTCTGTTCAAGACCTGCACCCAGGTTTTAATCAGAGTTTTTGTTCTTGGATATTAATACTTTATAGGCTTTTGATTTTTAAATACTTGTTTTTATTTTATCAGTTGCCTTTGACTCCATTGAGCAGTGAACAAGAGAGCCCCCATCTCAAACAAGGTGAAAGTCAAGGACCCATGCCAGAGCTTAACTCCTGAGGCTGAACTCTGACCTCTACTCTGTGTTATGGCGCACGTGTACCATGGTTACATACAATTGCATACATGCTCACACATACACATATGCACACACAAGTTTGTAAGTTTGAACAGCCCTGTTTGTCTACTTTTACTGTTTGTTGTTACATACAATTGCATACATGCTCACACACACATATGCACACACAAGTTTGTAAGTTTGAACAGCCCTGTTTGTCTACTTTTACTGTTTGTTGTTATGTACAATTGCATACATGCTCACACATATACACATATGCACACACAAGTTTATAGGTTTGAAAAGCCCTGTTTGTCTACTTTTACTGTTTGTTGTTATGTACAATTGCATGCATGCTCACACACACACGTATGCACACACAAGTTTGTAAGTTTGAACAGCCCTGTTTGTCTACTTTTACTGTTTGTTGTTACATCTACGAAATCTTTGCCAAACGGCGAAATAGATTTCTTCTTACATTTATTTTTTTTTAATCTATTTAAAGTTTTTTTATATGATGTAGGATTAGATCCAGCCTTCCCCCTTTTGTATGTGGATTTGTAGTTTTCAGAGCAACAGTTCTTTTCCTCATTGTGTGGTCCTAGGATACTTGTGAAAATTGAACCATATGTTTATTTTTGAACTCTGTTGTATTTTGTTCTGTTAATCTGTCTTTCTTATGACAGTTTGTTATTGTTTTTATGTGGGGGGATTATTGGAGATTTGACTCAGGGCCTCTTGCATCCAGGGAAGTGTTCCTCCAGTGAGCTACGCTCCTACCTCTCTACTACATGCTGTTTTAATTGCCCTGCTGACCTAAGTTAAAAAACGTTAGTTTTATCTGTTTTAAGAGTTGGTCTTATTAAGAATATTTAGAAAATTACAGGTAATACCTTCTGTAATTATTTAAAATGTTTAGCTTTCTGTATCTATTGTTTCTACTATGAAAGTATAAGAGCATAATGTATCCTGCCTCCCCCACCCCCCTTTTGCATGGAACTCATTCTATAGACCAGGCTGGCCTGGAACTCACAGAGATCCACTTGCTTCTGTTTCCCAAATGCCTGGCCATTTCTTTTCTTTTCGACTTTAATCTCAGATATGTTTGGGATGACTTGGGGATGTGAATCTTCCTTTCCAAAAGGGAAGTCAGGTGGTATGAATTTAGTTAGAAATGTTTGCCTTCATGTAGCCCGAGCTAGTCTAGAACCCACTATGTAGGTGAGGATGATCTTTAAACTTATGATCCTCTTGCTTCCCAAGAGCTGGTATCACAGAAACTATATCAACATGCCTGGCTTTTTTTCAGTGCTAGGAATCACATTTAAGGCATTGTGCATGGTAGGCAAGTACTCTGTCACTGAGCCACATTCCCAGCTCTTCTCAGGTGTTCTTGGTCTTCACACAATGCTAGGAAGTCAGGGAAGGAGGTTGGATGTTTAACATGGCCTATTTTAGAAAAAAAGCTTAGTATGCTAAGAATTTGGACCCACATTGTCTTGGTTTGGATTTCAGGTATGACTCAGGTAAATTTTGGATTCCTTTGTTTCAGTTTTATTTTCTGTAATATGAAGTTAATGTTAAAATTTAGCTCAAAAAAATAAAATTTAGATCAGCAATATTTTGGGGGTTATATGGATTGAAAACTGTTCTTGGCATCCATAAGTGTTAAACAAGGGTACTATTTATTTATTTATTTATTTTTATTTTCCAAGTCTGGGATAGAACTTAATCCTTGTACATGCTAACCAAGTGCTCTACACCGAGCCACATCCCCAGCCCTGTGGTATGTTTTATAACCTGGAGTATTACAAATAAAAGAGAAAACTCTGGCTAAAATTTTAGAGTCTACATTGGCTAACTTTTTTAATTCCATCAGAAAACAAGTCATGAGTGATTTCTGTAGAATTCTAAGATGTGGAGGGCTCCATATATTTTAATGATTATGTCAACATTGCATTTATATTAAGAAATATTATACACACTGTCGTCATATAGCTTATCATTTGCCTTTGGGCTTATAATTAGTTTTTTTATTGTATGTAGGTAAGATGAAGATTAATGTAGCTGAATAGCATCAACCATGATGACTCTTTGATATTGCAGTACTTATAGTATATTGTGCTTGTCAGATAAACTTTACATCTCAGATTTTATTTTCACATTGTAATAAATCACCTGAAGCATTTGAAGATAACACATTTAATGGTAGTACGTAAAAAACCCCCTATTTTCTTGATGTTCTAATTAGATTTAACTTTTATGGTTATATTGTTTTATATTTAAATTATTCCAAATATTTGAAAAATAACTACATGGAAGTTCATATTAGAGTTTGTGCAAGATATATACATGTATACATTTCTATTAAGTATCAGGACTCCCCCAGCCCCTCCTTTTTCATGTGTAAATGAATGAAAACTCCTGGGTATTTTTATTAGGAAAATCATGGATTAGAACCTTTGACTCCAGATTTGTGAGTGGTGAGATGATCTTAATACACCCAGGGAGGCAAAACATTTTTCAGATAGGAAAGTATATAAAGTGTTTCTTCTTGTGTTGAAGAGCTGGCTTAGTGAGAACACTTGCTGCTCTTCCAGAGGACCCTAGTTTGGTTTCCAGCACCCATATTGGGTGGCCTAGAACCACTGTAACTCCAACTTTAAGGGACCTGATACTCTGTTCTCACCTCTGTGTGCTCCTGCACTCTTGTGCACTGACCCATATACACATAATGAAAAAAACCACAATTTTTGAAAATATATAAAATCTCTTCCTGTATAAAAGGAATGTAATAAATATTTTCTCTAAACTTTTCATTTCTGTCACTGGCAGAAATACCCCTGTTCCAGTTCCTGACAAGTAGTGCTCTCACTTTTGTAAAGTATATCTCTGAGAAGAAGGGGAGCCAATCTCTTGTGGAAGTATACATTAACTTGGCCATAGCAGTTTTTGCCCATCTGTAGCACTGAGTACTTGTTTGCTTTTTCCAACCTGTTTTAGTATATAATATTCCAGTATTCTCAGTAAGCATAACGTAAGTGTACATTAGTGCATATGTTAAAGCAGCTCAGGTGTGGTCTTAAATAACTGGCTCGTTTGAGGCTTTCAATCTATTGTTTTACAACTGGCATTGTGGAGCACCAAGGTCTCATGGTCCTAGAGTTTATGTGGCTCAAATCTGAATTTTAAGTAAAGCATCACATGGTTGTTCTTTGCTTGTCCATGTTCTACAAAGCTCTGCCTGTCCATAAATGTAAAAACAACAACAACAGCAACAACAACTAAAACAAACTTGTATTTTCTGCACAGTATGGTGCTTATTGACACTGTGTTTTTCTAGTTAAAAAGCCACTACTTGTAGAAAGGATTGCAAACTGGACCAGGGAAGAAATAGTCTTAGCTGAGTAGTTTGCAGTAATTTTATAATTAAAAAAAGTACACATTTAATTTTGTTAAACCAAATGAGTCTCCTACAGTTACTTTTCAGTAAGAGTTACCATTATTCAAACAAATTTAAATTAGAAAGACTTTGATTAAGGTGTTGTACAAGCAGGAAGTATAGGGTCTCTGTGTTGTCCATAGTAGTACTATTTTTCACTTCATTCTTCTAAGCTAACTATGACCTGAATTGATACATTGATAGATTTGAAAAATACCTAAAATCCCAGTGTTTTTAGGATGTGGTCACTCTTAAAAGGGGTAGGGGAAAGGGTGGGATAATCTGTTTTCTTTTTATGTAAATGACAGTCATTAAAGTTAGTTAGAAATGTCTTCCTCAATTATTAATGATGTTGAACACTTTTTAAGGTGTTTCTCAGCCATCTTTACTTCCTTACTGGTGAAGTCTCTTTACTCCATCTTTTGAGTAGTTCATTTGTTTTCTTCTTTGTTTTTTAAGTAGCTTATATATTCTGGATGTTAATGCTCTGTCAGCTGTATCAGTGGTGAAGGTTTCCTCCCACTCTGTGGGTTTTCTCTTCACTTCCTTGATTGTTTCTTTAGCTGTACAAAAGTTTTTGAGTTTGATGAGGTCCCACTTGTCAGCTGTTGTCCTTATTTCCTGTGCAGCCCCGCTGTTTGATTTGGAAAGTCTTTTCCTACATCTATGTCTTGTAGGTTGCTGCCAACTTTTTCTTCTATCACCTTCAGTGTTTCAGGTTTTAGTTGAGATCTTTGATCCACTTGGAACTTATTTTTGTACAGGGCGAGAGGTAGGGGTTTAATTTTGTTCATGTCACTCCAATAAGACTAGCCAAGATCAAGCAAACAAAAGACACCAAATGCTGGAGAGGTCGTAGGGAAAGGGGAACACTCATCCACTGCTGGTGGGAATGTAAACTGGTACAACCACTGTGGAAAGCAGTGTGAAGAATCCTTAAAAAACTCAAAATGTAGGCCGGGCATGGTGGCGCACACCTTTAATCCTAGCACTTGGGAGGCAGAGGCAGGCGGATCTTTGTGAGTTCAAGGCCAGCCTGGTCTACAGAGTGAGTTCCAGGACAGCTGGGGCTACAGGGAGACCCTGTCTCAAAAAGACCAAAAAAAAAAAAAAAAAACAAAAAACAAAACAAAACTCAAAATGAGCCTACCACCTGACCCAGCCATGCCACTCCTGGGTATATACCCACAAGTCAAATCCTACTGCAAAGATACATGCACATCTATGTTTATTGCAGCTCTCTTCACAATAGCCAAGAGCTGGAACCAACCCAAATGCCCCTCAACTGATGACTGGATAGCAAAAATGTGGTACATCTACGCAATGGGGATCTATGCAGCAGTAAAGAAAGATGACATCATGAGCTTTGCTGGTAAATGGATGGAACTTGAAGCAATTATACTAAGTGAAGTAACACAGTCCCAGAAAAAAAAAGGCGAATGGTTTCCCTCATTTGTGGATGCTAACACCAAATCCCCAGTTGGCAGGCAAACTGAGCAACTTTATTATTATATTTCATTGTATCTGAAAGCAACTGTGTTATTATAATGTGAATCTCTTCATGGGCTCTAGAATTGTCCTACCACTTGTAATCACACATTGTAATTACCATATATAGATGGAAGATATGTTTTCATATTCTAAAAAAAAAAAGAATGTAAAGTTACAGATCTTTTTACTTGCATGCAACTTTACTGTTAAAAAATGAATCTCTAAATATATTAGGAATTAACATATAGTTTATTTTCAGAATCTGTAATTTTGATTTATGTGTGGAGTGTATATATGCATATTTTGGAATAATATAAAATTAAAGGGAACAAAAGAGACAAACACCCACTCAAAGAACTGACCAAAACAGTAAGCTTGTGCATCGAAAAGGTTATAAAAGACTGAGAAAAAGGTGCAAGACAGGACTTAACATGTAGGATAGAATCCATGAGCTCTGGCAGGGGGCGGGGGGCAAGTGAGGGGTGGGCATGGATGGGGGAATGAGTCTGAATTTGATTAAGAAATGTTGTATGAAATGCACTCAATAAAAATTAACTTAAAAAAAAAGAAATGTCTTCCTCCTGTTGTCTTTTATCACTTTGTTTACTTCCTACACAAAACACTGGCTCATTCCCAAGGACATAGCTTGAGCTCAGATCTGAGTCCTGGGGTGTTGTAGAATGGATGTCATAGGCATTTTCTTTCTGTCTGCTGTCCATTTATTCCCCGATGTCCAACTTCAGAGAGATGCTCATAGTAATACTCTTCACATGGCTGAATTAATGAGAAAGTGTAGATTTCTGGCTTTTTGATTTTTCTAATGGATTGATTGGCTCTTTGCCTGCTCGACTACATTAAGAAAAAAATCCCTTTAAAAATTATAGTCCAAAATTATACCTGTGATGGACTTTTAAAAGCTCTTTTATATTTAATAAGTGTAGGAGGTTCTTGTAAGTTTGAAATATTCTCTCTTCATTGCCCAGTCCTTTGTTTTGTATTAGAATCAAATAGCGATGTCTGCCTCTTGGTGGATAAAAGGCAAAGCAACCTCATTTGGCCTAATTTATGCCTTGTTTGAGTATTTCTAGTAAGAATGGATGGACATCTTACCATTTCTCCTTTTTCAAAACATTTCCAGGATCAAACAGCTTTGTGGTTGGTGTCATTGACGATGTGGAACATGCCAGAATTAGGCAATCAACTCACAGAGCTCTGTGATTGACCATAATGGCGCTGGGTACATCTGCTCCACTGAGTCAGCACCTGTAGTGCCTATCATGGTGCCAACTCTGATATTTGTAGGGTCTGATCCTGCTGACTGAGTCTAGTTTTCTTTTACTGACTGTTCTGTTTCTCCTTACTCAAATATTTTATGATTGATTGTTTTTGGATGTTCATTTCTTCCTTCCTCTTGGTTTCTATTAAAAGTACATTGTGTTTACAAAGGCCTTTTAAGTCCTGGCTCCTGGCATCAGGGCTTCTCTGGGGTAGCCTCAGTTAACTCTGTGCTTTTGGCACCAATCTTTCTTTGTGTCTATGTGCCTGAGAAAGACTTGACACCTGCGGTTCTCAGCACCTATCCTTGTTTCAGGAGAACGTGATTAGTGTTTTGGTCACTAGCCTTTGCTTTTCCTTCTAGTTTTGTGACGTGTTTACATGCTCACTGTGCTACTGAGAAAGATCATTAGAGAATTGTATTTTAAAATCAGACTTGCTTCTATTTATCCCAGGAGGACAGGCCATGCAATAAGGCAGGGAAATGCTACCAAAGCTCACAACTTTTCATATAATTTTGTCAGTTCATAATCAAGTGTGAATGTTTCGTTATTTCAAATTGTGTAGTAGATTATATAGAATTATAAACAGGATCTATTTAAATTAGATCTTTTCAGATAAAAAAGCTCCAAAGATGAATTAATAGTGAAAATTTATTTTTTCATTATTGCTGTTGCTATTTTATTGCTTTTCAAAAGTTGAATCAGTTCTCCCATAACCTCGTAATTTTCTAAAGATGTGTTATACAGGACTTTCACAAGTAACTAGGCCATACATTTTTCCCTGTATAATTCTGCATTTTGTTTAGCACTTTGACTTTCTAATGAAATATTCTTCCGGGAGTGGATGATTTTATTTTGTTTATTAGAAAATATGTGATTTATGATAAAAATTCAGTCTACTAATAAGGTACAGTATAATGATTTAATATGTGTGTACATTGTATAATCTTTGTCACAGTGAAATTAATATATCATCTTCTGTGTTGTACATTAAATACAACCTGTAACTGGATCTTTGTCTTATTTTTCTAGCACCTATCCATGTCCCTTATCTACCTGCCAGGGCAGCTGCCATTCTATTCTGCATTTATGAGCTCTGTGCTTTTATATTCCACAGTGACTGTGATTTTGCAGTACTTGCTTGTCTATGTCTGGCTTATTTCATGTAGTCTGATATCCTCCAGGTTAATCTACATTGTTAAAAGTGGCAGCAATTTCTTTTGTATACATGTACCATGGTTTGCTTATCTGTGATTGGTCACATAGGTTGTTTCCATATCTTGGCTGCCATGAATATGGGAGTAAAGAGATCTTCAAGATCCTCCATATATACTCAGATGTGAGATTCCTAGCTCTTATGATAGTTCTAGTTTTATTTTTTAAAAAGAGCCTTAATACAGTTTTCCATAATGGCATAGTAATTTACTTTTGGGTGGTAGATTTTTAAACATCCATTAAATGGCATTTTTCTTAAATGCTCTATTGATATAGGACAAAGGTCACGATGTAAATTGAAAAAGCAGGCCCCAGTTAAATAGTGTTTTATTGCAACTATGCTCATTTTTTTAAAACATAATAACATTTTGGTGTTTTGTTTTTCTATACTGTGTTAACAATATTGTATATCTACCAGTAGAAAAAAGCTATGTTTTGAAGAATTCCCTATGTATCTTTGCAAGGATCACTTTGATTAAGCAGTAGTCACTATACTATTGCACAGATATTTTTACATAACACTCTATGTAAATATTTGTTTAGTTGTAGACTGTAAACATTTTTTTTCCTTTCTAGAGACTCTAGTTTACAAAGATAATATCAAGAAACATTACTGGGAATTGGAAAGGAATCTTTAAGCCATCCTTCCACAGACAGTTTTTAAATTTATTTTTATAGTTCCCCCTTTGTATATTTGATGTATTGAAAAGGAAAGGGAATCAACAATTTACCATTCTGTTTTGAAATGCAGTTATGCATTTAATGGCATTCTTTCTGTCTTTCTGAGTTTAATTTGGGTAGCAAAAAGTTTTTCCTCATTTTTTTTCTGTAGTTAGAGATGAGAAATAAGATTTGGTGAATGGAAATGCAGCTCCAAAGAAGAAGAATTAGAGACAAAATTCCGAGTTTGGATAATTAACCTGGGCAATAAAGAATTGTATTAATCATCTTATCTAGTCTTTGAATTGTGGTAATCATTTCACATGCCTCATTGTAAAAATCCATGAGAAATAGGGGTAATTCTAAAATGATTTTACTATACTTTGAATACTTTTGCATGCCTATTTTTTTTTAAGCAAGGCATAGCATGATGCATTTAGAACAGTATCAGTTAAGTGATCTAGGGGCTGGAGAGATGGCCTAGTGGTTAAGATCGCTGACTGCTCTTGCAGAGGATCCAGGTTCAATCCCCAGCAGCCACATGGTGGCTGAGAACCATCTTTAACTCCAGTTCCAGGGGAATCCGAGACTCTCTTCTGACCTCTGCGGCATTGCATGACATGGGTGCACAAACCTACATGCAGACAGTACATTCATACACATTAAAAAAATTAAATGATCTAGCAAAGTTCCTTGTTATGAAGTGGAACATTTATTTGTACTATATCTTATTTGGCCATCCTGTTTTGTATGTGTAAATGTATTCTGATGTGATTCAAAGAGTTAGATGGTTCAGTTTTCTTTTTTCTTTTGTATGTGTGTTTATGAGTGTGGGCAATCATACCACAGGGTAAGTATAGAGATCAGAGAACAGCTTATGGGAACCATTTTCTCTTTATCATGTTAGTTCCAGGGATAGAACTGAAATCATCAGGTTTGGCAATAAAGGCCCTTAGTCACTGAGCCATTGTGCCAGCCATGTTTAATTTTTAGAGCCTGTGTTGTTAACAAATTATTGAATTAAATTAAAAACATGTTTTTAAAAGAGATTCTTTTATCCTTAATAAAAAACGGGTTGCATTACATTGATATGGCCACAAGTCAGAGGGATGTTTTCTTTATCAAAAATCGTTTTCCTATCTAAGGTCTCCATCTCTAGTGTATTTTCTTCTCGGGCTGAGGGTTGCACATGTAGATTTCTTCGCTCCCCACCACCAGCACATGGATTGCATACCAATTTAAGGGCCCTAGCATCAGCCTGATAAAATCTTCCGAGACGATTTTAATGTTCAACCAGAGTTGAAAACTTGGTGCTAGAATCTTGCTTATAGATATCTGTGATGTGACACTGGAAGTTTTTGATTTTTCTGGACATGGAATTCCAGTGTACTACAGCCTTTCCTATAGCACCAAATAAAATCCCATAAACTCTCTCTCTCTCTCTTATACTTAGAGCTTTAAGATACTAACTGTTGAGTAATTTGGATACTTTAACAGAAGGCTAAATATTGGCCCAAAACTAGACCAACATTTTAATCTCTGTGACCTGTAAATGTTATCTTATTTAGAAAGAGGGTCTTTGCATATCTAATAAGCTAAGGAGCTTGCAGTCATCCTGGATTGTGTGAGCTTTCTCTATGCACCATCTTACATACCAAAGGAGATCAAGATATGGAGGACAGAGGAGAAGGCAAAGTGAGGCTGGGGACACAGTCCAAAGATGCTTGTGTCACCCCAACCTCCTTCCTCCTCAAGTTGGAAGAGGCAAGAACAGATCTCCCCTAGAGTCTTTGGAGAAGCACAGCTCTAGTGACACCTTCATTTCAGCTCAGTGATAACTGATTTTGGACTTCTGACCTCCAGAACCTCAAGAGAATAAATTTTATTGTTTTAAGTCACTAAGTTTGTGGTGATTTGTTACAGCAGTCACAGGAAATAAATTAAGTCATTTTTCAGATAACAGTAGGATTTTGGTAATATGATATTCTTGTCTGCACAGCTCTAAGTATCTATGCAACCTATTAAACATTCTTTTTGCATTTTTCCCCATTTTGTGAAAAGAGATTAAAGTCAGAGAATTATTTTATGAATGTGTGTGAATGTGCATAGTGAATGATGTATCTATAATCTCTGCATGATTGAGATAAAGATGGATACCATTAGGATGGCTCATTAACCTAAATTAGATGCTCATTAGGTTTAAGCTGTGTTTAAGGATGAAGCAAAAGGACACAGTTAATGAACAATTACCAAATGCTGAAACTCTTTTGTTGAAAATTGTTTCTAAAAACGTGAGAGATAATTAGGAATTTTAATAAACTTCTGTTATACTGGGAATAGATAATTTCTTACAACATTTACTGTGCTTCCTTGAATCTGAGGTGTACTACTTTCCTCATTTCTGAAATCAGGGTATCTTATAGTAATTGTGTTAATTTAACATTTTTCCTTCACCCCAAGGTGTTACAGAATTCATGGTGTCATTCTTCATAAAGGTGTTTTAGTATTGTATTTCTCTTGTTCAGCTTCCTGTTTTTGACTCTTAGACACTCCATTTGCATACATTTTTCTGAAGTACTTTATATAAGAAGATAAGCAAAACCTACATGAGGTTCTGAAGATGCTAATGACCTACTTTATTAGTTTTTTTTCTTCAGTTCCTAGGAACTACCATAGCAGAAACCAAATCTTACAATAATTTTGTTTTTTGAAATGTAGAATGTTTTGTGGAGAAATCATGGATTTTCAAAGTAGGTAGATTTCAATTCTTAGGTCTATTCTCTGCTAGTAGCTATGATGTTAGATGAGTAATTAGGTCCCTTGCTAATTGGAGATAATATCTATATTTCAGGCTCATGTAATTGGATAAGATGAAGTATTTTAAAAGTATATTGTTACCTTCTCTTATTTTTATCTGGATTTCTACTTATTGATACCTAGTAAAGTCTTGAACTTAAGGAAATAAATCATATTTGACCAGGAATAAAGCTCAGTGAGATTTGAGTTTTGCTGCTGGTGGCTCTTACTATGATCTCTATTCTACTAGTGCTTCATGGTCTGCCTCAGAATTTCTCTTCTGTGTAATATTCTTCTCTGTTCACAACAACCTTAAATAGATCATCAGTTTTCTTGCATTACTAGAAGATGTGTAGGCTGATCATATAATCTTGACCTTGATCTTATGCTGCTCCTGGACGTATCCACTTATACATAACCAGGCTTGAGTCAAACAGATTAAAAGCTTCTGCTCAAGTAGATAATATAAAATCCTTTGCCAAATCTGTGGTAATTCAATGCAAAACTCCAACAGACTCTTCCTAGTGTGTTCAATATGTACAATAAACATACAAAAGTTTCCATAACTTCATTATTCATGAGGCAAATGCAAGTTAAACTACAATGTGATTCTACTCCTCACTCAACAGAATGGCTAAAATGAAGAAAGACAATAAAGTGTTGGCAGGAATATAGAATAATTGAAGCTTTCACATTCTACAGGTAGGAATGTAAATTGGCAACAGAGTTCTGGAAAGCTGCCAGTAAGTTTAAGCATAGATATGCTCAGAGGTCTAGCTATTCTCCTCAGAATGTGTTTGCATATACGGGTCTTGTATAAGGCATGTACAAGAATATCCAAAGCTCAACTAGTCATAAAAACTTAAAACTGTCCATTATTGTAGAATTTACCTATTGACATGATAAAATGATATAATATTGGGAATGAACTCAACATTTTGAATCAATCTCACAAACATACTTACCGTTAGCTTAAGAACCCAGACACAAAAGAATTTGTCTTATGTGCCTCTTTAGAACATAGTTCAAAAACAGGATGGCATTTCCTTTGGGCAGGTTGACTTTGTGTAACACAGAACTGGAGGTAGGCACTGAGACAGATGTCTGTGAAGCCACTGATGTTTATTTCCTTTCTGAATGGAGGATTTACTTTGTTGTTCTCTTCTAGATATAAGTATACTAATCTTCAGTAAACTTCCCTTTTAAAAAAGCTCATTATTATTAGCTATCAGAGTTCTTGGTAGCTTGTGGGTACTTGATAAGCATATCAGTTTTACTTGGCTTACTTTTAATGTTTTACAGATTTTCCGTGAAATATAATAATGTTTTCTGATTGTAAACATACATGGTTTCTTCAATGCAACATTCCCTTCCATCTATTCCAGCTTGTCAACTTTCAAACCATGAAGAAAATTACTAAAGATACTGCTGGTTTAGTCTTGGTACAATGTCCTTGCCATGATTTTTCATAAATTCCTTTAAAGAATGTCACAACATGTAAATTTAGAGGGTCAAACTTCAAGTTAAACTCCTATGTGCCTTGTGAGACCAGTTATAAGTAATAGTTTGATGAAAGGTATTAAAAGCCTAAACTGACACATTAAAAGGGCTGAAAAAAATCTTACAGCAATGAGGTTGTTCTCTAAACGTATTAAATGGAAGAGCATGTGTGCCCAGTGACCTTGGACTGATGAACTTGCATTCAAGAGTTGACAGGAATGGTTTACAGATGAATGAAATAAGAAGCATGTGTAGTGGGGATACTGTTACATTTGATAGGGGGAATGAAAACAAGAGCTTTAAATTTCATTTCAAGTCTCTGTACTTAAAAAAACCACCCAGGAGTTTGCCTTTCTGCTGGTAGGACTTAGAAATGTTAGGCAGCTGGGTACTTTTTTCATCGCCCCTTTCCTTTACTGTCTTGTTCAGAACACTTTTCATGCCTCTCTGTCCCTTTCTTTTCTCCTCTCCTTTGTGGTTTAAGTCAGTAGGTGGATTTCTTAAATGTTGAGGATACATTATTAGCCTCTACTGTGTTCTGGGGGTTTACTGGCTTTTTCGAACTGAAGAAGCTGGTCAGGGTATCCTTCCCTTTGGGAAAAATAAGTCATTTTGTCTCTTTTGGGAAACACATTTAAGAAAGTAAGAAGGGTTGAAAGGGGGTGTGGAGTTGCAGAAACTTGTCCAATCCCAGTGCCTAGTAGAAGCTTCATCTGGAGCTTTGGCAGGTTGATAGGAATGGAATGGAAGTAGCTGTGAGTGGCAGTCATACCTGGGCATTACTGGAAACACTTTTGCTTTATCATTTATGACAGCTACTCTGTGCCACAGTGATTTTCAGTAACTTTGTTTATTAAAAATCTTATTTATAATTAGTCACATTAAATATGGAATATAAATTTTAATTTATATACCATACTTAATCTGGCAGAAAGATTTCATTATTTCATTTTATCGCCGAATAGTTCTACGGAAGTTTTCATAGAGAATGTTATAACAAAAATGAGGACCTTAATTTTTGTTGTCATACAAAGTGTTTTATGAGAAAAAGAATTTTGTATTTCAAATGTATTTTTTAGGAGTTTTGGATACACACCCCAATTAGAAGAGATTTCCCATATATGCTGTGCCTCACACATGTGTAACTTCTCCCACTAAAGTGGTATACTTGTCATACTCTAACCTACTTTAACATGTCTTCGCTTCAGAGCATCTAGCTGACTTTAGGGTCAACTCTTGGTGTTGTACGTTCTATGAATTTAAACAAATTTATAATGCCATGTCTCCATATTGTATTATGGAGAAGATGGCCTGGAGAGATGGCTTAGCAGTTAAAGAGCATCTGCCACTCTTGGAGAGAGCCCAAGTTCAGCCCCAGAACTCACTTTCACAACTGCTGTAAGTTTGGCTCCAGAGGGCTTGACACCCTCTTCCAGCCTCTGTGAGCAGTGCACTTGCACTTAGACACACACACACACACACCCCATCAGCAACAAAGGACCTCCTACTCTACATCTACACCAGCCTTAGGTAGAATTAGTTCTAATTTTGGCCATTCTAATAGTTGTGAAGTGTTGTCTCAACTGTTTTAATTTGCATTTATCTGATTATATATCATGTAGAGTATCTTTTAATGTTCTTATTTCTATTTCATTTAGTGAGTTGTCTGTTAAGGTTCTTGGCCTTAATGTTTTATTAATAGGATAAATTCCTTCCCTCCTTCTTTCCTCCCTTCTCCCTTCTTCTCTCCCTCCTTCCTTTCTTAAAATTTTTTTTGTTTTGTTTTGTTTTAAAGACATGTTCTGGTTTTATAGTCCAGTCTGGCCTTGAACTCACAGTCATTCTACTTCAACCCTTGAGTGCTGGGTGACAGGCATTTGTTACCAACCTTGGTTCTAGAGGTAGCCCTCCCTCCCTCCCTCCCAAGACAGGGTTGCCCCTTAGCCCCAGCTGGCCTGTATTAAAAGTACTTACCACCATGCCCAACTGTTTATTTCTTCTAAAAGAAGTTTTTGTACATTTGGAATAACAGTCTTTTATCAGTTATATTTAAAAAAATATTTTCTTTCATTCTGTGACATCTTTTTTAATTCTTTTGACCGTATCTTTCACAAAGTGTATGTGTGGGGGAACTGCTTACTTTTATTCACATTTGTTTTCTTCCCTCATGCTCTATTGAAGAGCCCCACCACAAGCTCATCGCCAGATAACGAGCTTTCAAAATGAAGAAGTAAATGTCCTATGTGAGTTCAGTTTTTTTTTTTTGGGGGGGGGGGCTGGAGAGATGGCCTAGCGGTTAAGAGCACCGACCGCTCTTACAGAGGACCCGGGTTCGATCCCCAGCACCCACATGGCGGCGGAGAGCTGTCTGAAACTCCAATTCCAGGAGAACTCCAGCTCCAGGGGAACCCGAGACCCTCTTCTGACCTCCGCGGCATTGCACGACATGGGTGCACAGACTTGCATGCAGACAGTACATTCATACACATACAGAAATAAATAAAAATTAATAAAAAAATTAAATTATTTATTTTTATTTTATGTGTATGAATGTGTTGTCTCTATGTGTATTAGTGCACCCATGTTGTGCATGCCTGTAGAGATCAGAAGGAGGTGTCAGATCCCCTGGAAAGAGTTACAGATGGTTGTTAGCTACCATGTGGGTGCTGGGATCGAAGCTGGGTCCTCTGTAAGAGCAGCTAATGCTCTTAAGTGGTGAGCCATTTCTTCAGCCCCTCATTTTTTTTAAAGTATACGAGTGTATTGCCTGCATGTGTTTAAGTGGGCCCATGTCATGCGGTACCCTTGGAGGACAGAGAAGGTATTGGATCCCCCTGGAGCAGGTGTTATGCACCATTGTTTGATGCAGTGTAGGTTCTGGGAATCTAACCTGGATCCTCTGCAAGAGCAGCCAGTGCTTTTAAGTGCTGAATCATTTCTCCAGACTCCTGAGCTCAAATTTTAATGTCAAAAATCAAATGTTTAGATAAAAATTAGCAAACCATATCTATTTTCTAAGAGATAGTATAGTTCATTACTTTATTATGGCCCATAATAAAGTTTTTTTTTTAATAGACACGGTCTTCTTTAATGTTTTGGTTGTTAGCCTTAGCCTTTATTTTTATTTTATTTTTTGGTCTTTTGGAGACAGGGTCTCCCTGTAGTCCCAGCTGTCCTGGAACTCACTCTGTAGACCAGGCTGGCCTTGAACTCACAAAGATCCGCCTACCTCTGCCTCCCAAGTGCTAGGATTAAAGGCGTGCGCCACCACGCCTGGCTTAGCCTTAGCCTTTAATGACCTCACTATCCCTCAGTCCCAGTGTGGTAGCTACAGCTGACCTGGAACTTGATGTGTAGACCAAGCTGGCCTTGATCTCATAGAAATATGCTTGCCTCTGCCTAAGCCTATTAAGTGCTGTGATTAAAGGTATGCACTACCACACCTGGCCCCAATTTTAAAAAGTTTTAACATCTAATTTATCTATTTTTTTTTTTTTTTGAGACAGGGTCTCCTCGTAGCCCCAGCTAGGGGGCTTCTCCTTTTATTTTCTCCTGGAACTCATTATGTAGACCAGGCTGGCCTTGAACTCACAGAGGTCCACCTGACTCTGCCTCCTAAGCACTGGGAGTAAAGGCATGTGCCACCATGCCTGGCTGATTTATCTATTTTTAAGTATATATACTATAGGGTTATTAAAAATTTTAAACTACATTTTATTTATTCTGTGAGCTTATATGTGGGTTCACAGGTGCCATGCCATACACGTGGAAGTCAGAGGGCAGCTTGTAGTACTTGGTTCTCTCCTTGTACTCTGTGGGTCTTGGGGATCCAACTCAAGCCCTTAAGCCTTGCTGGCAAGTGCCTTTACCCACTGAACCATCTCACTGACCCAGGGATTATTTTAAAATGAATACTTTTGGGGGCTGGAGAGATGGCTCAGTGGCTAAGAGCACTATGTGCTCTTGCAGAGGATGTGGGTTCAGTTCCCAACAACCACATGTTGGCTAACAGTGATCCATAAGTTGAGTTCCAGGGGATCGGAAGCATTCCTCTGATGTTCTTGGGCTTTGTATGACATGGGTGCACTTAACATACATGTAGACAATTACTCATACACATAAATATAATAAAATTTAATACTCTTGTTCACTTTAAAGTCTAGATGACTTTGGTTGTCTTACTTGATTTGGATGTGAATTATAAAAGAATGTTCTATATGGAGCTTGTTCTTGTACTTCAGTGATGCTTTAAAAGTTGGAACATTCCATGGTGGTATTTTTCTGTGGGAAAAATTGAATTAAAACTTAATTTTGGGTTCTAGAAATAAATGTATTTCTAAGTCCAATTTAACAAGGAAACTTTTTATAACATGCTTTTAGAGCCTTAAAATTTCTGTAACAGTCAACTAAGTTATTTTCTCTTGTAACACAAAATGGTACCTCCCTTTATTCCTATTGCATTTCTTATTCTATTCCACTCTTTAAAAAATTTTCCTTTTAAGGAATTTTTTAATTTTTTATTTTTGTGTGTATGAGTGTATTGCCTGCATGGATGTAAGTGTGAAAACCCTGGAGATTAGAAGGGGATATTGGAATCCCTTAGAACTGGAATTATGGATGGTTGTTAACTGCCATGTCAGTGCTGGGAATCAAACCTGGGTCTGTTGTAAGAGTAGCCAGTGCTGTTCATCCAGCCTTTTCCTTCATTCTTTATGTTTCTCCTTTTAAAGATTGCTGTTGACCTTGAATACTAAACTCTGTGGAATAACTAGAATGATAATGTTTTAAAAAATTTAGAAATTAGTGAGTTTTAGCTCATTAAAATTACATATGGCATCACAAATAATAATTACTTTAAATACAAGATTAATTATTTAATGAACAGCAATCCCTTTGTTGACTTTTGTTTATTAGTTATTGTTTTATGTGTATGAATGTATTGCCTGCATATATATGAGAGCATCTGTTTCATACAGTACTCACAGAGGTCAGAAGAATGCGTCTAACTCCTTGGAAGTAAAGTTATGGATGGCTCTTAGCTGTTATGTGTTCAGTCCTAGGAACTGAACCTGGGTCCTCGGTAAGAGCAGCCAGTGCTCTTAAAAGCTGAGCTTGTATCTCTAGTCCCTCATGTATTTTTCGAGAACACATTTTCCTTTTTTTTTTTTTTTTCAGGGTCTCCCGCTGTGAGCCCAGGCTGGGCGCCTAAGACTCAGCGAACTAGACAGAGCCAGGGCGTCCTTGAAACCTCATACTGCTACTGCCTCCGCAAAGTGCTGGCGATTTAAGAGGCATGTGCCATCAGCCTGCGGTCCTATCTTTTTTTTTTTTTTTTTTAATCCCTTCTCTTCAGAGCATCTATATTTAAAATACAGTCCAAAGCTTTTTTTTTTTTAAATTTTGGGTCTGGGTGGTTGTGAGGTAGGGTCTCACTTTTAACCTAGGCAGACCTCTAACTAATGTTCATCTTTCTGTCTGAGCCTGTTCACTGGTTGGATTATGGGCATCAGCCACCAGGCTTGGCTTGAACCTGTTTGAGGTAGATCTTCTGAAATGTGAGATTAAACCTGGTTTCAGTAGAGGCTCAGGTTTGAGTTACAATTAAATGATTTCTTCTTCTGTTGTCTTGAGGGTCTTATAAATACATTATTTCATTTTCCTCCCTTTCCTTTCTACTCTGTTTTCTCTCCTTGACTCCCTTAAAACTTGTTTTAAAAACTGAGCACTAGCTGCTCTTGCAGAGGACTTGGATTCCGATTCCCAGAACCCATATGGCAGCTAACAATTGTGTGTAACTCCAGTTCCAAGGGATCCAACACCCTCTTCTGACCTCTGAGGGTGTTGCATGACATGGGTACATTTATACACATGTAGACAATACAGTCATATATGTAAAATGAAAATAACAAATAAAATATTAAAAAATTGAGCTCACTCATGGCATTCACTTCTTCATTTTGAATGCTCACTACCCAGCAATGGGTTCATGGTGGGCTCTTCAGTAGAGCATGAAAAAAGGGAAGAAGACAAATACAGATGAAACACTGTTTTTCCCACCTACTTATACACATAAAATAAAAATAATAAAATATTTAAGAAATAATTTATCTAAAATTGCTTTTAATATTTATCTTTATGTGTACGTGAATTTCATCTGCATGTATGTAAGCACACACACAATTTCTGTGGAGGCCAGAAGAGGGCATCAGATCCCTAGAATTGGAGTTTTGGATGGTTGTTAGCTGCCATGTAGATTCTGGGAGCCAAACCCTGGTCTTCTGCAAGAGCAACTAAGTGCTCTTAACTGCTGAGTCAGCTATCCAGTCCCCTCCCTTTTGTGACAGGGTAAGTCCTCCAGATTCAGACTCCACTATCCTGGGATTATAGGTTTGTGCCACCACACTTGGCCTTGAGGCTTTTTGCATAGCTGCTGTGTGGTGTGGTCACAACCATAGGTTGTTGTTCTCTACCACTTCTTTTCTGTTTTCCAAAGAAACTTGGATTCACCTGTCCCTGTCTCTCTTCATTGGGTAGGCTGATTCTCCTTCATTCAATATTCCTTATAATTGTCACTCTGTCTAGGAGAGTTTATACTGTCTTCTAGGATGTCACCATCTTTTCGTAGGTGTGCCTAACTTTTTATGTTTCACTGCTGTAGTCTTCAGTTCCTATAGATTTTCTGGTCTGATTCTTCATATTCCTCTTATTCCTATGCTTTTCCTTACTAGGATTTTACCATGTCCTTCCACATCTTTCTGAGTGTGGGAATTAAAAGTTTGTGTCACTATGCTTAGCCTTGTGCTTTTGTTGATAGAATTGGTGTGTATTTATGTGGTTGTAGTTCAGAATATTTGAATTGACTCACTAATATTCTGTGAGTTCAGCCACATACATTGTGATGTATTCATATAATACCAATGTGTTCCTTTAGTCATACCATTAATATGGTATCATATATTGTGATTCATGTGCTAAAAGGTGAAGCATAAGTAAACATTTTACTCAGGAATAAATTCATATTTTTAGACAAATTTTGATGGTGCAGGGAATCCCTATATACCCTCCACTGACGGCTGTTGTGCATTGTTACCCATTTTGTTATTTTGAACATTAGTGTATTTTCTTTTTAATTCCATTTTGTTTTATGTCCTATAAAATTTTATAGTTTCCCTATTTTATTGCAGTTTTTGTCAGGTTTGTACCTAGTAATGTTTTATTGTATGTGTGATTGGGATCATAATTTTACATTTCATTAATTTTTAAATTTGGGATCATTCTGGGCTTAAAGATTTCCAAAAGGAAACAAAGGTTCCTGCTTCACTCAGCTTCTGCTCATGTTAGTGTTTTAAATAGTCAGGACAACCACCAGAACAAAGAGTTGGACCTGATGTACATTCAGTGTTTACTCAGATTTGACCAGTTTTCCAGTAATGCCTTTTCCAGGGTCCAGTTGGGACCCCATACTACATTTAGTGGTGGTGCCTCCCCCACCAGGTTGTGGTTATATATTGTTAGGCATTGTATTGTATTCTGTCTTCTTGTATTCTGTCAGGATGTTACTAGTGGCAACTTCATTTGATCAAGGTGGGTCTGGTAGGCTTCTCCATTGTCAAGTAACCATTTTTCTTTTTATGATTTCTAATATATTGAAAAATAAAACAGTGTGATGTTTTATTTGTGTTTAAACCTTTAAAGTTATTTTAATTTTATGTGTGTGAGTGTTCTGCCTGAATGTGTGTAAATGCATCCATGCACGCAATGCCCATGGATACCAGGAGAGGGTGTTAGATCCCCTGCAGTTGGGAGTTACAGGTGGTGATTAGCTGCTAAGTGGATGCTGGGAACCGAATCCAAGTCCTCTGCAAGATCATCCAGTGCTCTTAACTGCTAAGCCATCTCTCCAGGCCCTTATGCTTAAATTTTATCCACTGATTTTTTGCTTCTGTCCTTGAACTTTTTCTGTAGCAGTTTTTCTGTTTTCTTATTTTATTAATTGGAATGTGAGGAAAAGTCCTTTTATTTCTTAATATTTTTATTTTTA
Organism: Rhizomys pruinosus; assembly: GCA_009823505.1. NCBI lineage: Eukaryota > Metazoa > Chordata > Mammalia > Rodentia > Spalacidae > Rhizomys > Rhizomys pruinosus. The sequence goes on from VZQC01004376.1 coordinate 5,974,868, forward strand.
TGTCAACGTACCTCACGTTCACAATTCATGTGAGGTACGTTGTTGCTCATTGTTGCTCATGTAATTCTAGCTTTGGGCAGTGAAAGTTTTTGCAGGTTGCTTCTTGTGTCTTTATCTGCTTTATTCCTTTATTTTCTTCCCTGACTGATGCTCCAGATACATCTTGTATTTCCTGTACCTCTGCCCTTGGTTCAGCCACTTTCCCAAAGAGATTTACAAAGTTTTCCAAGAACCTTGGTCTGCTTTATTGAGGAGCCATACTTAGAAACAAAGATCTAGGTGCTATTGCTGTTACTGCTTCCTGTCCTCAGCAGATACAGCTTGGAGATAGGTATGCTGCTTTTTTGATGTTGGTTTTATAGGTCTCTATAATATGCAGAAATTATTGGCCTGCAATTTCTTAAAATTTGCAGTATACATTTCCCATTTCCCTTTTCTGTTACTTAGAAAATCTATGCACAATTTAATATTATAATGCTCATTAAGTATTACACAGGGACATAAGCTCCTTAAAGTCTCTAACAACCTACCCGCCATAGCACATGAATAGTAAATACATGTTCATTGAATGAAATGAAATTAGACTAGCTTAACAAATATAAAAGTTACATAAGTATAATTACTTTCTGTAGTTAATAAAATGGAACACTTATCGGTAAGCTGGATAATAGTTTCCAGCATATTATTGAAAATTTACTAGATACATGAAATGTGTCAGTTGAGTTTATTATACTACATTTTCAGTTCTTTTCTCATGCTATTTTAAAGCTAATATATTCTTCTTGGGACAGATTTTGCCTGTTATTCTACCTACAGACCCCCCCCCAATACATTTGGAAATGGAGTACAATACATCACCAATTCAAGATTGTCTCCTAACTTTTCTACAGTATTGCAACTATTTGGTGCCCTATTAGAAGCAACAAATTGTTTTTTGCTTCAACTGAATAAGGAATTGATTTCACATACTCTGCAGGCAATAGAGGATTATAATAGGTTTGATTGAAAAAGAGATGTTTCTTCATAGCCTTGTAAATAAACTTTTATAGTGGTATGTGCTTTTTTGGTATGACAGTCATTTAATATAATAGCATTCCTGAGACACAGAAAATGAGGAATAGTAGGAGGACCTGCTCAAATACAAGTTTTGAGAATCCAAGACAATTAAAACTCCCTGGTTTACTGTAATTTAAAGTATTTGGGCACATGTGTGTACTTGTAATAGTGTCTCTCTGTATCTGTATAGATTGGAGTAGTGCGTAATTTTGTATTTTAAGATTGCTTAATCTTTTATTCTACCTGTGGCAGAAGAGCTGGGTGTGCAAAGCCAGTTTGCTAGCTAATGTGATGCGATCTCTTTCTTCTTTAGTGGGATCACAGGTGGGGTTGTTGAAGCCTTTTAGGAGTCAGGAGGTGATGTTTGTGGAAGGAAGCTGGGTCTGGGGTTTGTGGTTTACATCTTTTGGATGCTGTTATTGGTTGGCTTCTGGCTTTATTTAAATATTATATAAAGGCTAATGTAAGTGCACCTGTGTTGTGCAATGCCCACAGTCAGAAGAGGGGTTTGGAACCTCTGGAACTAATGTTATAGACAGTTGTTAGCTGCCATGTGGGTTCTGGGATTTGAACCTGGGTCAGTGCTCTTAACCACCATCTATCCGGCACAGATGATTTATTTTATTTATTTTTATTTTATGTGTTTGAGTGTTTGGACTTTATGTATGTGAGTGTACCACATATGTGAGGTGCTCAAGGTCAGAAGAGGGTGTTGGGTACCCTGGAACTAGAGTTTTGGACAGTTGTTAGCTAACCATGTTCGTGCTGAGAACTGAACCTGTGTCTTCTGCAAGAACAGCCAGTGCTCTTAACCACTGAGCCATCTCTCCAGCTTCTGGCTTTATTTTCATTTCTTTGTTGTTGTGGGTTATGTTCCTATGGTATATCATATGCAGCATGTTCAGTGATGTTGCTTATCTACCATTGTGTGTGTGTGTGTGTGTGTGAAAGCAAATGCAGGCTGCTTTGATGAACACAAGCACATTTGTTTTCTGACCTATGCCCCTACTACAAAAATCTATACATCAAAGCTCCTATGAGTGAACTTGGAGGGAGGACACAGGCGCTGAGATAAAGTTCTTGGGTCCATCTTCAAGAGGTGGCTGCCTATGAACCCAGTGAACAGGAGTCACAGGTCAGGGTTACCACTTGGATGAGTTTGTCAGATAAACATCCGGAGAGAAAGCAAACCTTTCTTTAAACCTCTGAAGTTATTCTACATTAGTACCCTCTTCCCCTTCACTCAGAAAAGGCATAGGTGTAGGTGGGAGATAAAAAGAAACTGATTATCTTATGGTTGTCATCCATCCAAAAGAAAGGCTACCACTTAGAGATACCAGGTCCCTTCTTTCTCCGCCTTTTCCTCTTATCAACCAGATACAGAAACCCAAAACTGTGGCTTTATATGGCTTCAGATCAAAGGAGGATGAAAGGAACTGCCTGCCTCTCTGCCCTACTCTCCAGTTGTAGAAGACATGATGGTAGCCCCACTTTACTTATTTTAAAACACAAGTGGACAAACTTTAATCTCAGCACTGGGGCCTCTGGCAAGCAGCTCGTCCAATCTTTGTATTTATTATAAAAATTGGGCCATTGCCTAAAAATTGTCTCCCTTAAGACAAGAAATTCAGGAACTCTTGCCTCACAGGCACTCCTCATAGTAACAGGTCATATATTTTACCTTTTAGAATACTCATGTTAAATTTCTTGAAAGACATATTAAGTAGCACTTTGATGTCCCTGGTGGGCCTGGATATAGCTTGAAATGTATAATGTTCTCAAATAATTTCAACAAAACCATCTGCCATGGGTCTTGCCATATTCCACCTTACCCTCTATCCCATAGTGGCTGACAGCCAGATCCAGAACTCACACTCTGGGACTCATTAACCATCCGTCCATCTGTCCATCTGTCTGTCCGTCCGTCCGTCCATCCATCCATCCATCCATCCATCCATCCATCCATCCATCCATCCATCCTGAGACGGTCTCACTATGTAGCTGTGGCTCTCCTGGAACTTGCTGTATAGGTCAGGCTGGTCTGAAACTCACAAGAGATCTGCCTGCCTCTGCCTCTTGAGTTCTGGAATTAAAGGTGTGTACTACCTTGCTCAGCTATTTATTTATTTATTTATTTAATTTATTTAAAATTATGTGTACGTTTGTGCATGTATGTCTTTGAGTGCAAGTGCCTGAGGAGGCCAGAGGCATCCCATCTTCTGGGAGCTGGAGTTACAGGCAGTTGTGAGCTACTATACATGGGTACTGGAAACTGAAGTTGGTCCTCTGAAAGAGTAGTATGCTATCAGTTGCTGAGCCTTCTCATCTATTCTGAATCTAGGTTTAACCTTCTCATACCAGAAGCAGGACTTCACCAGCCTCAACATAGTTTCTAGTATCCATCCAGTGAGGTTCATCCAGGTATGTGCCTTATATAGTTATCTCCTGGTGACCACCTCCAGCTGGGATAGACAGATAATAACTTGCGTTAACAAGTTGATGACTCCTACCCCCTGCCAGGCCTGTGCAGTGTGTACTACAGTAACTTGTCTCAGTCAGTGTGACCTCATGAAACTTGTGCCTGCTTGCTCTGAACCCCCTATAGGAAACTTGCCAGGGTGATATCTAGGACTTTAAAGGCCTCAGCCCATAGCTTTCTCTGGCTCCCCACTTGCTCGTTGAGCTTAGTGCTCCCACGACATTTCCATCAGGCTTCATTGGTAACCCTTCTTCTGTCTCTGGTGGATATGTAAGTAATAGCCTGTCTATTATTTCATGTGTTTGTGTTGTGCTGTCTCTTTCGTGTTTAATTTGATTAATTGCTCACACCTAGTTGTTTTCCCAGTCAAATTCTCTGTAGAGAGTTTTTGTCATGGAGGAAATAAGTTGGATATGGGTCAGACAAGAGCCATATGGTTATCTGCCAATAAAAATGAGTTTTTTTTTTTTTTAATGATGGGGACACCTAAGTTACAGGTCAGACACTTGACATTATGCTATCTGACAGGATAAAGAAGTATCCCGTGAAGCATATAATAGAAACATCCACAGTTACATCTCTTGGAGCATCCATTAGGGCACTAGAATGTATAGCCTCTTTTTAGAGAGGACCCCCCCCCCCCGCTCCCCTGCCAAATTGGAGAGAAATATGAGCCTATCTTGTTCTTATGCCAGAAGCAAATGCTTAGTAGATGTCTGGTCATCCCCTTTGCCCTGGGGAAGAAGACTACTTACTTCCTGATGTTTCCCTACTATCTCCCTCTATATTATTATCCTTTATAGCAGAACAGGTTTATGTGTACTTACTTACATAAAACCATTCTGCAGTTGATGCTAAAAGGGCAGATTCTATAAACAGCAGGTATTCTAACTAGAAGATGGTCTCTGTGAACTGCAAGCTTAGAATGGGAAAGGGTTTGTTTTGTGCTTTGTTGGTGGTAGTACAGCTGGAAGCTGTTTTGTCAATGGTCATAGCTATGTTGGTAGCCTTGTTGAAAAGAAAAACAGCTGCATTAAAAAAAAACAAATCCACACAGGAACCTCAATTAATGATGTTATTACATGTTATGTTCTGGGAACAGCATTGTTACTATTAAACACATGTGTGCAGGATAAAAACACTTGAATACACACATACTGTTTATAAATGGATAGTTCGGGGTGTGGTTTTGAAACTTCAGCAGGTATCAGAGTGAGAATAAGCTGGAAAGATTGTTTTAAACCCCTCCGCACTGCAAGTTGAATTTCCCCTTAAACTTTTGATTCACTAATTTTGAGGGGGTGTGAGGGTATGCATTTCCAGGCCCTCAAGTGGTGCTGATGGTGATAGTCTTTGTGTCATGGTTTGAAGACTATGGCTTTGAGGTAACGATATAGCAGTGGGAAAATATCTGATACTACAGATTCACAGTGGTGTGCTGTTGCTGTTGAAACTTATAAGAAAAACCTACTATGGAGTGAAAACATTGTTGGCTAATGGAATTTCAGACCAGGGGCCAGATAGGGAGATATCTATTGCTTCATAGCCCCTAAAACAACACGCCCTGCAGCTTTTCTTGGAAGTAGACCAAGCCTCAGTATTTTCTCCTGGGAGAGAAATGGAGGGGTGGGGGCAGAGACATATTTTAAGTTTGTTATTCATTGAAGGAATACTTTTGAAAGCTTAAAATCCTAAGGTGAGAAAGGATAGGCCAGACCTGTGTTTCTCTTAAGCTTGGTCTTGAAGGTTTTTTTTTTTTTTTCCTTTGGCAAGGTCAGTTAAAGTTAATGCCCTTCTGAGCCAGGGATGGGAGGAAAGCTTCTCTTTACAACTCTGAGGTGATAGTGGAGTTCTGAGGCTGCTCAAAGAGAAGAGCATAGTGATTGGTGGCTAATGTCTGCTCTGGTTAGTGCTGTTACTCCTTGTCTTCAGCTTGAGCTGTCTTGTATACTTTGCCTCTCTTTGCTCTTCAGCAGGTAATATAGGTAGATGTAGGTACCTGTGATGTCTGTATCTGTATGTGATGAATTTTATGATTCTGATGGTTTAACCCATGTTGCAGTGTAAATTTCTGCCTTTTATAGTTCTACCTATTAATAGTTAGAGCTTGGGATTCAGAATTGGGAGATGGTGTGTTGTAAGCATTGTACATGAACTCATTATGCTTTCAATTTTGGGGGAGGAATAAATAAGCATATTTTATTTGTTGGGTTTTTTTTTTTTTTTTTTTTTTGTCTTTCGAGACAGGTCTCCTGTTGCCCCAGCTGTCCTGGAACTACTGTAGACCAGGCTGGCCTTGAACTCACAAAGATTTGCCTGCCTCTGCCTCCCAAGTGCTAGGATTAAAGGCATGTGCCACCACGCCCGGCTTATTTGTTGTTTCCAGTGCCCTTGTTTCATATGTCTTTAGGAACACGAACATTTTCTTGGTATGTGTGTTTCAGTTTTTGATAGATTTTTTTTCTATGTGGAAAAAAGATTGTCATAGTGTCATTAATTTTTTATTATGAATTTGTGAATATTTCTAGTACTTGATGTGATCAGTTTTTTTAATCATTTATTTTCCTTCAATTTTTTTAAAATTATAAAAATAATAAATTTATGCACCTGGAGAGATAGCCCAGTGGTTAAGAGCACTAGCTGCTCTTGCAGAGGACCCAAGTTCGAGTCCCAGTATCCACATGGTGGCTAACAAACATTCATAACTCCACTTCCAGGGGACCTGAAGCTCTTTTCTATAACCTCTGTGGGCATTGGATGGTATGGGTGCACCTGCCTACATGCAGGTAATACATCAATACACATAAATATAATAAAAATAATAAAAATTTAAAAAGTAATAAATTTGTACATGAATCACCTCAGATGTTAATAAATACCCACTCCCAGCTGTCAAGTATCAACCCGATATGGTAACCAATGTTAACATTTTTTTAAATAAATTTTTCATACAATCTATTTAAATGATAAAACATGGGCTTAAAATTACATAATGCCATTCATATGATCTTCCAACTTTAATTTTTTTTACTTTGACATATCTTGGATTTATTTTGAAGACAGCAGAAACAGAGGTATAATTATTTGGGCTCGGGGGGAGGGCGGTGAGACAGGGTCTCTTTGTAGCTGTAGCTGGCCTGAAACTCACTATGTAGAATAGTCTGGCTTTGATCTCATAGACCTTCACCTGCCTTTGGCTTCTGAGTCCTGGGATTAAAGGGGTGCACCACTATGCCTGACTTATAATTGACTTTTGAAAAACATTTATCTTCAGTTTTTTTTTTTATGTGCATGTATATGTTTCTGTGTGTGTTTCACAGAAGCCAGAAGAAGGCATTGGTTGTCCTTGAGCTGGAGTTACAGGTGCTTATAAGCTAGCCAATATGGGTACCTGGTCCTGTCAAAGAGAGGCAAGCACTCTTAACTACTGAGCCATTTTTCAGCTCCATAACTCATTATTTGTAAGGTCTGCATAAGATTCTGTAGAAAGACTTAACTGTGACTTTTTAGTTAGCCTTTTCATATTAAGGGCCACCACATTTTCAAATCTTGTTCTTCTGAACAGTAATGGAAAATCATCCCTCATTATATACCTGTAAATACGGATGTTCTCAGTTGTTAAAAACTAACAGTAGACTTCTTTGATTAAAAGATGTGTAACTTGCCCAATGATTATGTGGTCTTTTAATCTTTCCTACTAAGTAGTAAGTGACAGTGCCCACTCTTCACAGCACTACTGTATCTGAATATTAATAGTCACCAACCTTTGACAAAATGATCTTCTTTAAAATAAAAAAAAATTATGTGAGTGCTTTGCCTTCTTATGTGTAAGTATACCAATGTCATACAGTGCTCCTGGAGGCTAGAATGGGGCATCAGAATCCCTGGAACTGACTCAGTTGTTAGATGCGATGTGGGTTCTGGGAACCCTGGTCTTGCAAGAGCAGCCAGTGCCCTTAATTGCTGAATTATCTCAGCAGTCCCTAAATTGATCTTTTAAAAAACTTTTTAAATATGAATTGTATGTGTTTGTGGGTGAGGGTGACAAGGCATTCATGTGCCGCACCGTGCATGCACAGCATGTGCGTGTAGGTCACAGGACAACCTGCATGAGCCAGTTCTGTCTTTCCACCATGTGGTTCTGGGATTGAACTCAGAGTTTTTCAGGCTTGACACTACTCAGCCATCCTACTTACTCTGAAATTAATCTTTGAATGTGTGTTACTTCCTATTAGCATGGTTGAATGTCTTTTCATACATTTTGGTTTATAGTTCTTAACTTCTTTTTCTTACCAAATTGTCAGTAGCAGAGAGCAGATTTAAACTTAAGTTTAAAAAAAATTTTTCCAACCTGACCATTGCTCTGCACTATTCTTGGTAGTTCTTTTTACAATAAAAATTATTCAGATTATTTAGCAGTATACAAAACAAAAATTCATGGTATTAATGAAAATAATTACATTCTGCTTTCAAGAATATACATGGGAGAGGACATACATTTTGCCAGTGAAAGATGCATTCTTATGTTCATAGCAGGAATAACTGAGTTGTAGTATAATTAATTTTGTTCTGCCAGGTTATTTTAAACATTATTATACTATATTTTAATTATACAGTAACAAAAAAACCTCAACTGTAGATATTAATGCAGACGTTTTGTAGAAGAAGGAACGAGGTAGGACAGTATCCCATCTCTAGCAAACTCAAAGGAATGCCTGAGTGTGTCAGTGATTTAGTCATTACAGGTATAATTAGAAGGGATGAACACATTTGTCTAGAGACAAAAGAGAATTATGAATAAAACCACAAACACATTCTTACTATATTTCATCTGAGATTTGAATAGATAAAATAGGCCTTTCGTTTTAGCATGCATTTTAATGAGTATATTGCTCATAGTAGACATGTTCAAAAAACAAAACAAAAACAAAAATGCAGATAAATTAGATTGCCAGGAAGGTAGACAGGTTTCAGTGGTATGTGGTACCATTAAGTTCCTGGACATTAAGTGCCCTGCTATGCTCTGAGTGGGCAGGGTTTGAGAGCCTAAGCAGTGATGCTGTTTGTTGAGGTTATATGCTGTTACATACACTTGGAAAACTGGAGTCTAGTACACTAGATATTGCATATTGCTTTTGTATGAGAAGAATAGAGCCCTTATCCTTCTTATTCCTGTTAGCTTTTGGATTGCAATTACTTATCGATTCTTTACAACTTCTCTCCAAGCAATTACCAGACTTTTAAGATGAGTTGTTTTTTTTTAATGAAGTCATGTATGAATTTCTTTTGTCATGTGTTCATTGAGGATAGAGAAATGGTAATAGCCATTTGAGTTATGGTGATGCAAAATGGAAATTGTTTGAGTATAATAAAATTGAGCTTCTTTGCCACATATATAGTTTTAGTATATATGAGTTTAAAATTTAAGAAGTACTAGTTAGTTTTGTTTTAAGAGGCTAGTTTTATGTAAGTGTGAATTGATACAGTCTGAGTTTAAGCAGCCTGTGTGCTTGTTTATGTCTAGTCCTTTCTGTAGCTTGAATCTTTTACCAGTCTTTTGTCTTCTTCATTCTTTACCTCCAAGATTTACTTTCAGTTAGTTCCTCCTGAAAGCTATGACTGGAGTTTTGTTGACTAGAATTTCTTCTCTTTAGGGCTCTAGATCCTGGGACGATAGCATAGGAATTGGGATTGTATCCTCACCTATCTCCTTCTGCCATGTGTAAACAAATACTTTCATTCTGCCTTCAGTGGATGGGTCCCCTGAGGATATGTGATGCACAGTGTTTGTGAAAGGAAACTGGTAAGAGTGAAGAAATTTTCCTTCAGAGCAGAGGAGGGGTGGAATGTGGGGAGGTAAGGGGATAGGTCTGTTGTCCCCATCCTGTGAACTCCAGTGTTGTGTAGCTTTTCTGTTTGCATGACACACATTTTGATTTTGTAAGACCAAAAATAAATGAACTTTATGACAGGAAAGGTGCAAATATTTTAAAATTAGGGTAGTCTCAAGAGCATGATACTGCTGTTGTGGTCTGTATTAAACCTTGAACCATTTTACTATGTATGATACTTTGATACAGAGCCTTTTAAAAAATTCGGTGACAAGAGAATATAAATGTGAATGTTTTAATATAACTTAATTTACCAGTATTAACCTGTTTCTTTTTCTTATGCAAGATGCTTTCTTTTACATTCCCACCTATCTCTTCTCATACTGTAGTCCAGGCTGGCTTGGAGCTTGCCTGATTTATTTTCCCAAGTGCTGGAAATACAGGTGTGAGCCCCTATGCCTGACTATTTATTTATTTATTTATTTATTTATTTATTTATTTATTTAGTACGATATTTTAATGCCTAGCCTTCATCTTTGACATACTTTGGATTGACCATATATTCTTATTATAGGTATACTGTAAAAAAATTTTTTTTTTATTTTTTTATTTTTACTATTGTATTTTTTTTTGGTGTTTTCAAGTCAGGGTCTCCCTTTAGACCCAGCTGGTCTGGAGCTCACTATGTAGACCAGGCTGGCCTTGAACTCACAGGGATGCACCTGCCTCTGCCTCCCCAGTGGTGGGATTAAAGGTGTGTGCCACCATGCCTGGCTTTATGTTGATTTTTATTAATTAAAATGTTAACCAGCCAGGCATGGTGGTGCAGGCCTTTGATCCTAGCACTTGGGTGGCAGAGGTAGGTGGATCTCTGTGAGTTCAAGGCCAGCCTGGTCTACAGAGTGAGCTCCAGACCAGCTGGGACTACAGGGAGACCCTGTCTTGAAAAGACCAAAAAAAAAAAAAAAAGTTAACCAATTGACCTATGTATTCTTGGCCCAAGGGGTTGCAGTTTATTTTTTTCATTTCGGTGATAGACTGCATAGCATTATGTGATTGGTTATTTTTTCTCTTAATACTGTTCTGTCTTTAAGAAAGACAATCTACTTGGTTTGATTAGTCAGCAAAATCTTGAATGCCTGAGCAGGAGGGAATTATGATCTTGAGAAATCCTATAGCTTTGATATGTGAGATTAACTTGGTTTCCATCCTTGTGTTACATCGTCAAATTGGAGAGGGAAGAGAAACACTCTGAAAAAAAAGTATATGAAATTTGATTTTATTGTAAATACCTTTTTAATATTACACTAATATAGTGTTAAATTAATTTTTAAAACCTATTTATGGTTGCATATGTCTGAATGCATGTGCACATGAATGCACATACGCCACTGCCCTGTGTGTGACAGGAGCATACAGTAGTTGGTTCTCTCCTTCTACTATGTGGATCCCTGGGATTGAATTCAGTTTTGGTGGCAAGTGTTCTTACTCCTGAGCCAGGAGTACTTACTCCTTGTTGGCCCAGTAAGTATCAATTTTGAAGTGATACTACTGTTGTTATCATTTTTTTTTATGGTAGAAGTTTTGAGTAAACAATAGGTTACTTGGAGCAGGCAATTTTTGGTTTAAGATAAACTTGCTTAGCTTTTCATCAGGCATCTATATTCTTTTTTTTAAAACATTTTTTTTTTTTTTTTTTTTTTTTGTTGTTTGGTGTTTTCGAGACACGGTCTCCTGTAGCCCCAGCTGTCCTGGAACTCACTCTGTAGATCAGGCTGGCCTTGAACTCACAAAGATCAGCCTGCCTCTGCCTCCCAAGTGCTAGGATTAAAGGCGTGCTCCACCACCCCCGGCATCTATATTCTTTTAATGCCATTAAAGTAAGTAAGTAGATTGCTCCTTTAATCCTAACACTGGAAAGCTGAGGCAGGAGGATCATGATTTTGAGGGCAGCTGAACTACACAGCAAGATTTTTCTTATAAAGTTGAAAACAAAAATCAAAATGAAACAAAACAAACCCTCTAAGTCCCTCTCCTCAAATCAGATTGGTACAAATGTCCAAGAAACAGATTATACACATGAACTTGTAGGTCTGGACGCAATACCCCTTTCCTCTTTCACAAAGATCAATTCACTGCTTAAGTGATATATTAAGGAAAGGATTTTTTTGCCAAAAATAGATACTGTCTTTAAAATTTACTCCTAACTTTAGAATTATACCAGGGTTCATCTATCCAGTGAGGGTTTTGGGGTGCTTTGCCCTCTTACTATTGCCAATTGAGTACGTAGTAAGCTTGATTTGGAACAAAGAGAATTAATTTTATGGGTTTGAAAATAATTCACTTTTATGGCATATTCTCCTTTTATTCTTAAAAAGAAAGTGATTAACCACTACTTTAATTTGTGATTAATCAAATTAGGTTTCTACTGGTGGAATTTGATTACACACAGTTCTAATAGCTTCCAGATACCCTTCCCTTTCCCATATGCTTACCATATGCTGAGTAAAACCAATGTATAATAAATTACTGTAAAAAGTAAGAACACTTAGTTCTTTTGTAAAGTTCATCTTGAATGACAGTAGACAGCTCAGAATCATTTTTGCTGTAAGGCACCTTTTGAAAAGTGATACGGAAAAATAACCCATTTATACATGCCAAGGTCTGTTTTCATAAATGTAAATTTGAAAGTTCATTAAAATTTTGGCATGTGATTTGGAATGCATAATAACTGAAATGAGTCAAAGCTAGAAATCCGTATCCTTATACCAACACGTTTCACTGAAGACTGGCTTTGTGTGGTTGTTTAATATTTAAAAGGTTAAAAAAATAGTATTTACTTGATGGTAATGACTCTGGAAACTACACAGGATGGAGAGGCTGCAGAGGCAAGCAAGAGCTTGCCTTCCAACCAAAATGCTCTGGAATGCTTACCAGCCTACATGCATAGGGCCAATGACTTCTCTATACCGACCATTGTCCTTTGAGTTTAAAGACAAAATAGATATGCACAGTCTCCTTACTGAGTTTGAAACTATGAAGGACGTTTCATTTCCTATAAGAACAGCTGAAAGACGGCCAGCATGGGGTGAGACTTGGTATCTAGTGCTGGTCATTAGTGTGAACAGTTAATGCAATGCTTGGAAATATTCTAACGTTACATGTCTGGTCTGCTGCTAACCTGTAACACAGGTCTTTCAGGGTGAGGCTATAAAAGCAAAGGGGAAAAGGAGACACCCACCAGCTGTTGGTATAAACAAACTCATGCTCTTTCAGACATCTGCATGACAGGCACAGGAAACAGTGCAACCAACAGGCAAGGTAAGAATGAAAGAGAGGGGCTGGAGAGATAGCCTAGCGGTTAAGAGCGCCGACTGCTCTTGCAGAGGACCCGGGTTCGATCCCCAGCACCCACATGGCGGCTAAGAACCGTCTGTAACTCCAATTCCAGGAGAACTCCAGTTCCAAGAGACCCTCTTCTGACCTCCGCGGCATTGCACGACACGGGTGCACAGACTTGCATGCAGACAGTACAATCATACACATACAAAAATAAATTAAAAAAAAAAAAAAAAGAATGAAAGAGAAATTAGCCAAAATAGAATGTTTGTATTTTACAAACGATAGGCCGACCTCTTCAGAGTCTTGCCTTATCCCCCGCCAATTGTTGTTTTTGCTATTGTATATGTATACTTTGTACAGATTCCATTTTTATTCTCTTTTTATGACACTGTTTTTAAAGATTTTTGTTCCCTGACATTGGCAACTCTCCAGTGTCTACATTCTGATTTTGTCAGAGAAGAGAAAAGTAAAAAGGGGACTGCAAGGATCACAAGCCATTCTCCTTGAGTTTGTGATTATGCGTTCAGCCCTCCTCTGCAGTGTCATTTGTGGATGCTATTATATAATTAACCAAGATTTTGCAGAGAGTAAGTTTAAAATCACTGCCATCTTGGTTTATTTCCTCTTTTAGCCTTTGATCTGTTTGACTTTGACACATACTTCTCACTAACTTCTGTGGATTCTCACTCTGACAGGATGCTTGGATTATCCTCCCCCTTTCCAGTCTGGTTCAAACTCTGTCACTGAGCTGGTGCTCTTACATTTGATCTATCACTCTATCTCCATTGAACTGGATTTGAATTCAGTAGTTTTTCCTATTGCCACACACCCTTCCCTCATATAACATTCTACAGCAGGGCCAGTTACCGTTATAGAAACGACTCCCATCAAGGTTTTCTGGTTTCTTTTTTTTTTAAATTATTATTTTTTAAATTTTATTTATTTATTTTTTATGTGTATGAATGTAATGTCTGCATGTAGGTTTGTGCACCCGTGTCGTGCAGTGCTGCAGAGGTCAGAAAGGGGGTGTCAGATTCTCCTGGAACTGGAGTTAAAGAAGGTTATCAGCCGCCATGTGGGTGCTGGAGATCGAACCTGGGTCCTCTGCAAGAGCAGTTGGCACTCTTAACCACTGGGCCATCTTTCCAGCCCCTGCTAGGCCATCTCTCTAGCCCCTCTAGCTTCTTAAAATAAATTTATTTATTTGGTTTAACCAGATCAATACCACCATCCCTGGATCTAAAAACTTTTAGTTGACATAAAAATTGTATATAATTGTATATATTTATACTATACAACAGAATATTTAAGTATATGTATATTCCACAAATATGATTAAATCAAGGTGGTTAGCATATGTATCATATCATTTCTCTTACCATTTATTGTGATAAATCCCACCAATATTTACTCTCAGTCATTTTCAAAATACAATATAGTCATTAACTGTAGTCACTATCTTGTGCAATATATCTCTTGGTTTTATTCCTCTTGTTTAACTGGAATTTTATTACCTTTGAACAGTAGTTACCAACCTCCTCCTTCCTCCCCTGGACCTGGTAACAGCTATTCTACTCTGTTTTCTATGAGCTCATCTCATTTAGATTCTACATATAAGTGAGATTGTGTGGTAGATATGGGATTGCTAGATCAATAATATTTTAGGAGCCTCTGTACTATTTTCCATAATGGCTGCTCTGATTTATATTTCCACTACATAATAGTTCCTTTTCTCTACACTCCTAACAAGGTATATTCCTTGTCTTTTTGCTAATGCTCATTATGAATGAAGTAATCTCCTCATGGTGTTAATTTGTATCTCCCTGATGATTACTAATGTTGAACTTCCTTTTCATTTGTCCTTTTTCTTCCTCTCCCCTTCCGTCTCCCCATCTTCCTTTCTTCTGAGAAATATCTGTTCAGATCATTTGGCCATTTACTTTTTTAATTTTTTAAAAAATATTTTATTTTTATTTTATGTGTCTGAGTGTTTTGTCTATATGTAAGTGTACCCCTGTGGCACAAAGCTTGCAGAGGCCAGAAGGTGTCAGAGCTCCTGGAACTGGAGTTATGGACAGTGGTTAGCTGCCATGTGGGTGCTGGGAATTGAACCTGGGTCCTCTGGAGGAATAGTAAGTGTTCTTAACTGCTGAGCCTTTTCTCCAGCCCCCCCTTTGGCTATTAAAAAATGTTTTTTGTTTGTTTTATGCTGTTAGGTTGTTGGAGTTCCATATAGATTTTGGACATTAGCCATTTATGAGCTACATGGTTTATCAGTATTTTCTCCTATAACATCAGTTGTCTCTTTTCTCTGTGATCATTATCCCATAAATCTTATTTTATATTTTTGATAGTTCTTTTGGAGACAGCAACTCATGTAGCCTGGGCTGGCCTTGATCTTGCTGTATAGCCAAGGATGACCTTGAACTCTGAACCTTCTGCCTGTACTTCTTGAGTGCTAAGATGGCAGGCGTGCACCCCCACACCTGGTTTTATGTGGTGCTTGAATCAAACCCAGGGACTGATGCATGCTGGGCAGGCAGTCTACCACCTGAGCTGCACACCCAGCCCCCTGTTATTATTTTTTTGTTGTTGTTTGTTGTATTTAAGTTACACATAGCATTTGTATGTATTTGTGGGGTATGTACAACATGGTAATTTGGTGCATGTATACTGTATGTAATGACCAGAACAGGGCAGTTGGCACTTCTATCTCCATGAATGTTAGCTGTTTCTATTTTTTACTTATGTGTAATTATGTGTTCCCATGTATGGGTATATGCACATGAGTGCAAGTGTCTGTGGAGACCGGAAGAGTTTGTCAGATCCCCTGGAGCTGAAATTACACTGCCTCTCATGGGTGAGAAACCAAATTTAGGTCATTGGTGAGAGCAGTAAGTGCTCTTAACTGTTGGGCCACCTCTCCAGCCCCTGCATTTATTGTTTCTATGTGTTGTGTCCCATGAGATTTTTATGTGTTTGCCTTCAAAGGCCTATCTTTTCTTTTTGTAAATACTTATATCAGTGGCCTCTCTTGTGGTGGCTTGACTGAGTCGCCTGAGTCTTAATGAGGGATTGTTTCCATGTGGCCAGTTCTAGCTGAGGTTGTTAATGAATTTGCTTTCATGGTTAGATGCTTAATTATGTGATGAGAAAGTGACTCTGTCTTATTTGTCTTTGTACTTCAACTTGGGAGAGAAGGCCTGGTATATATTCAGTATTCCATCAGTATGTATTATGTGGAATTTAGCTTATTTTCCATTACATTTTATAGAGAATCTTGAAATAAATGAGGTGCCTAAAATGGTGTATAAAATTATGTTTTTGAATAACGATTTGTGATGTATCATTACATATATTACAGTTTCTTGGCATTTAAACTTGTGAATACATAGCATGGACCATGATTCTTGAGGTTCCTCCCCCACCCAGCCCAAGGGCAAGCTTCATGGCTCAATGCGAGACCTTGTCTCAAAGGATAATATAAAGAGCATTAGAATCACCTTGGCCTCCACAGTGCACACATGAAAACACATCATATACACGCAAAAATAAATAAATTATTAAGAGGACTAAAATGAAACCTCAGCTTTTAGGCCTTGATCAAAGGGAGAATGTTGGAGTGGAAGAAGTAGAAAATGATGTATCTGGTGACTGGAGAGATGGCTTAAGGATTAGGAACACCCACTATTCTTGCAGAGTACTAAAGTTCTCTTATCAGCACCCACATAGTGGTTTACAGCTGCCTGCAATCTAGCTGCAGTGGTCTGATTCTCTCTTCAGGCCTCTGTGGGCTTCTGCACATGATTCACACGAACTCAAACATGTATACACATAAAACTATGTAAATAAATGCGAAAAATAAAATGATGCTTCTGAGAGTCAGGAAATTACCATTAATTTTTCTGTATGATCTATGTTAAGTAATTTTTCTGAATACCCTTTCTATAACACAGAAGATCGGCAGGGCCTAAGTCCGTATTTCATACTAGACTATAGGAGACAGGTAGGAAAATAGTATTAGCAGAAATAAGAAGTAAAATACCTCAGTCTAGCTTGCCCTTAATTTGAACTAAGTAGTTAACTGAAGTTGTAAGCTTAAGGGAAACCTATCATGGGTTCTGAGCCAAAATACACTTTCAAAATATTTCTACAACATTATGTCTCATCTGTTTGATTATGACAGTTCTCTCCCTGGAAGATAGTGTGCATGTTTCTGCTTTTGAAGCTGGGTGACTCTTTTAGCCAGTAGTGCACTACAGAAGTGATGTTCTGTGATTTCAGAAGCTGAATCATAAAAGTCAGCAACGCTTGTTCCTTATTGGAATTCTGTGCAGAAGTGCGAAACATGCATCAGTGGAGAGCAGCATTAGCACAAGCCTCCCTTCTATTCCAGCCACCGACTGACTTGAATTATGTAAGAACCTCTCATCCAGAATGATCCTCTTGTACCATCTTGAGTTCCTGACTCTGAAACCAAGACATATAGTGAAATGGCTGCTGCTATTTTAAGCCACGTTTGGGGGTGGCAAGATGGTGTAGAAGGTAAATACTCTGGCCACAAAGCCTGATGACCTATGTTTAATCCCTAGGACCCATATAGAGGCAGAGGAAGAGAAACAGTTCCACAGAATGGTCCTCTGACCTCCACATATGGTATTTATACTCACAAACACATCCAAGTGTGCGTGTATTCTCACACTCCACACCCCTACATTCCTACACCATTTTAAAATCAGGTTTTAAAAAAAATATGTAATAAAAATCCATGTGTGGAGGTGCATGCCTTTAATATTAGCAGGGGCAGGCATCTCTTTGAGTTCCAGGCCATCCAGGGCTACATAGTGAGACCATTCACAAACAAACAACCCCTCACCTCCAAAACAAAAGGACTTTTTAAAAGATCAATTTTAATTTTTAATGATTTAAAAATATTATTTCTATTCTATGTGTATGAGTGTATTGCCTGCATGTATGTAACTGCATCCATGTGTAATGCCTGTAGAAGTGAGAGGAGGGCGTTGGATTCCCTGGAACTGGAGTTAGGGACCCTTGATAACTGCCATGTGGGTACTGGAAACTGAACCTGAGTCCTCTGCAAGAGCAGCCAGTGCTTTTAACCTACTGAGCCATTTCTCTGGCCCCAAAAGATTAATTTTAGGTTCACTGCAAAATTGAGAGGAAGATTGAAAAATATCTCTAAATACCCCTTTTGACACATACGTATATCTTCCATAGTTAGTAACAATATACTTTTAAGAAAACACTAAAATCCGGTGCCTATTCTGTCAGTGTCCTTTAGTATGTATTGAATTTCTAACCCCAAACACATTTGAATATATGCAACTTTATCTGAAAATAGGGTCTTTATTGTAGGTATAATCAAGTCAAGATGTTATCATGATGGGACAGCTGTGCCTTCAGTCCTATACCTGTTATCTTTGATGCAGAGACACAGAGACACAGAAACAGAGGGGAGAGGATCATGAGAACATGAAGGCAGAAACTATAGTTACACTGCCACAAATAAATAACCAGGCTTGTCAGCAACTAACAGAAGCTAGGCAGGTTGGAAAGATTTCTACCCCAGAGCTTCCACAGGGTCTAGTTGTGAGGGGCTCTGGTTCTCCTGGTGCATTGGCTACACAGGACTTCAGGGTGGATGGTTACTTTATTTTCGTTTAGCTCTCAGTGCTCCATTTTGGTACTTTTGTGGTAGCTATAGGAAAATAATACTGGGGATAGAGTTAGCTAGAAAAAATGGAATATTTCTGCTCTTCAAAAGCTGTGAGAAGATAGCCACATCCTGCAAGAAAATGTTTGTTAAACATTGGGCTGGAGATATGATGGCTCAGTGGTTAAGAGCAAGTTGTACTCTTGGAGAGGACTTGAATTCAGTTCCCAGCACCCACAACTGGCAGCTCCAAGGGATACAGAAGTCTGTGGCAGTGGTCACTTGCACTCATATGCACACACCCCACACAAATATGCAAGTGTGCACATAATTTAAAAAGCTGTTTGTTAAATCCAAACAATACATGTATGTATTCCATATATAAACATTTTGAGAAAATGCTGATTGATAGAAAGTTGATCTGTGATTGCCTGGATATGGGAGATTGAATTGGACAGGAAAGGGATTACAGGGGATACCAGGATAGTTTTAGGGTCGATGGATATGCTCATTATATTGGTGGTGTTGATGATATTCTGGAAGCATGATTATGTCAGAACGTAATCAAATTATGTCAGAACACAATAAAATTGTGTCACTTTAAATATTTGATTAAAAAATGTCTGTTGTGTGTCAATAGAACACACAATAGAACAAAAAAAATTCAAGAAAAAAATATATTCAAGTATATGTGTGTGTGTGTGTGTGTGTGTGTGTGTCTGTCTGTCTGTCTGTTGTGTCATGTCTTGTCTTGTAGGACAGCTGATCCCCAGGCCCTACTCCTACTCTGTCAGCAGAACATCAGAAGGTGAAGTTTGCTTTTCCATTTCCTTTTGGATGAATCTTTTTTTTTTTGGTCTTTTTGAGACAGGGTCTCCCTTTAGTTCCAGCTGGCCTGGAGCTCACTTTGTAGACCAGGCTGGCTTTGAACTCACAGAGATCCTCTTGCCTGTGCCTCCAGAGTGCTGGCATTAAAGGCGTGCACCACCTTGCCCAGCTTGAATCCTATCTTTAATGGAAAGAAGTCACTTAGGTCCAGGTTTAGCCAAATTAGAGTTTAATTATGGAAGATAGACTGCAGTAAGGAACTTAACAGAAATCTTCAGCTTTTGGGGGGAACATTCAGGAGAGAAGCTAGAGCAGTGCTGAAGCCTTGATTTAGTTGGTATGAGAAGTCATCATGAGATGAAGCTCATAGGAAAGGGTCTGTGGGAAGCTGTGGCTCAGTGTACCCACCATTTCTGTCATTGGTGGACCTGCAATTCCTGTTCACCTAGGGGCCCCGCTTCTAAAGCTGAACAGGAATAGGAACAGAACATGATAACCCTGAGCCTGCCAGAACAGCCACACTTCCCACTCTACTAATATAGCAGCTTTCTGCTTTCAGATCTTTTTGGCAACTATAAACTGGAATCACATAGAAAGAGAATTCTGGGAATAGTAACTTCAACTTGATTAAGTTGACACAGCAAGAACCACAACTCATAAGTGAATGAGCTTGGTAATTGTACTGCTTGATTCTTCTATAACCGGTGAATTGTAATAAATGTAGAATATCAGTAGAATGGTGTGGATGTCCAGACATGGGAAGTAAGAGAAGATCTTTCCAGGTTCAGCACTGATTGCAATGTAAACAATGGGGAGACTGCATCCCCTCTCACAAGAAAGGCGTTTATAGCTACATAAACAACTTTGCAGCACAATAAAATAAACAGTTTCTTAAGGAAACATTCTCTAGAATTTAGGAAATATTCTTTTCTTTACAAACAAAAAAACTATGTTTTCCTAAAGATTTAATTACCTTATAGGCTCTGTTTTGAACCAGGCTATGGTTGTAGAGGGATAAAGTTTTTTTCCCAGAGCACTTTTGGGTTAGGCCATGGTTAAATCTGTACATAAGACATCCTGTTTAACCATCTGTAGACTAACAGAGCTCAAGTCAGTACAGGTGGACCTTGTTAAATATTGGATATACCTCCAGGAAGTTGTGTAAATTGTACTTTTGTGAGTAAAATTGTATCACAAATTCCCAGGAGGCTATGATTTGATATTTTATTATGAGAATCCTTCTGGCAGGTCTGAAGAACCCTTTTTACAGGTACAGTATCAACTTCTATGAGCTCAGGGACCATGATAGGAGCTATTTGTGCCAGCAAACATATTTTATTTCTAAGGCAAATAAATGATTCCTGAAATTGGTTAGGTGGGATTCTCTTAAGGTACTTTAGAACATTTAACTTGGAACAATTAAAAATAGATTTCATCTCTAGACTCACTATATGTTGAAAAGGATAGAAAGTGTCTTTAGGAAGACTGCTTTCTTCTCCTTCCCTCCTTCCCTCCTTCCCTCCCTCCCTGCTTCCCTCCCCTCTCTTCTCTCTCTTTTTTTTTTTTTCGTCTCACTGTATCGCCAAGGCTAATCCTGAACTAGGGCCAATACCCATGCCTCAAACCACTAAAAAAGGACATATCTGACTTTTTTTTTTTCCACTGCACTGGAACTCTCAGAGATCTGTTTGCCTCTGCTTCCTGAGTGCTGGGACTAAAGGTGTGCACCACCACACTCGGTCTAAGACTGCTTTCTTAACAGAGAATGGAGAACAGATGTACCTATTTTCAGCACGTTATTACAAGTGCCATCTCTGGTGGCTGAAGAGATGGCTCAGCCATTAAGAGCACTTGGAGGACCCATCAGTTCCCAGCACTCATATGGTAGCTAACAACCAGTTTCAAGGGATCTGATGCTTCCTTCTGGCCTCCATGGGTACCAGGTATGCAAATGGTACTCATACATACAGACAAGCACTCACACATACCCACAAAATAAAAATAGTAAAAAATATCTAGTTCTAGTGCAATGAAAATGTTGTCATTGGTACCAAGCAACAGCCTCATACATTTGCTCTTACCTTTGAGGAAAGTTCTGATTTAATATTTTATTAGTTTTTATTTTTTGTGTATGAGTGTATTGCCTGCATTTATGGAAGTGCACATGTGTTGTTCAGTGCCTAAGGAGGTCGGAAGAGAGTGTTGGATCCCCTGGAACTGGAGTTAGCCTCTATGGTGGTGCTGGGAATCAAACCCTGGTCCTCTGCAAGAGCAGCCAGTGTTCTTAATCACGGAGGCATCTCTCTAGCCCTCAAAAGGTCTGATTTAATTAACTAAAAGATTTACCCACAATCTGTAGATTTGCTGACTGTAGATTTTCTGCAGTTTTCAACAACTAGTGGAGAGAGAGTATCATATTGCTCCCTACTTACCTGTTAAAGCTCAGCTTCTCAACCTTGAACAGGAAGATGACCTTGAACACCAGCCTCAGGGCACCTCTTTGGAGGCCAGCTGTGAGTCAGGAGGCTTGGGGGGTGGGGTCAGATAATTTGTGATTTGGTCATTGACTTTTTCTTCTTCTTCAGATCTGGAAGAAGCAAGTTAGTAGGCTTCCCTGAGAGTAGATTTTGATATGATTGGCCAAATTTTATCAATGTTTTATAGGCATGGTAGATGCAAAGAAAAAGGATATTTTTATATATGCCCAGCTTTTTATCTTGAGAAGAAAAGGACACCGGTAGAATCACATTTATTAAGTAGCATGGTAGTAAGGCAAGAATGAAGCACTGACACTTCCTATTCAAATTAGCTGTAAATGTACTGTTAATACATTTTTAAATTTGAAAGTGTTCCGATTTCAAATCCAGCCTCTTATCCAGGTACAAATTATCCTAGAAGGAAGACAAAACCAAAACCAAAACCCTTCATGTTTTGTTTCTGTGGAGTATAATTATAGACTATTGTCTTTTTCCTGGAAAGATCTGTTTTGATGTGTGCAAAATTAATAAAATAAGCCTGAGGGTGGAACATTTATTTAGCATAAGTGAAGCCTTGAGTCTCTTTCCCATCATTGAAAACAAATTCTATGAGGTCGTTCTCTAACTGTAAACTGGAGCCAACTGTTATAGAGGTAATCTCTTATAAAACTGGTAAAACTGCCTTCTTTAATTGACTAATAGACATAGGAACTGTGAAAAGGATTATTCCCTATTCAGAACCAAATATAACATTAAAGTCTCCTTAAGCTATGTATTTAAGCAAAATATATTAATACAGGAGAGCTCTGATATCAGCAATGGATTATTCTACCAAGGAGATGTTGGCTAGGGGATCTAAGCCCCCCCCCCCAAAAGGTAAAGGATTCTTGCCTATAAACTGGTATACCTGCAAGAAGAGAGGCGATAAGGCCCTGCTGTCGAAGACCTGATGTAAGCATGGGAAAGATATATTGAGACTGCACTTGCAAGTGTACAGTTGGTCTCTGGAATACCAGAGAGTGTTACCAAAGGCCACTAAACCAATAAAGCAAATATAGGTCTCCTTGAGTCAAGCAAGACTCCTTCATCAGTATCAGCTACACCTCACCTGCCTGGAAATACTGTGCATCAGTGGCAGCCATATGTCTGTATATCCCAAATCTAATTGGCTATTAGCTCTCTCCTTGGAGGAATAACTCACGGCTGATGCCACAAGCTTACATCCTCTAATGGTTAGGAGATGTTATAAGCCACAGTAAGACCCTGTCATATTTTACAGAAAAAAACGTAATTCATGGATTAACATACCATCCAAACATCTGTGTCTATACCAAAGTAACCTACCATAACTATTAGTACTGTTTAAATACCTATATATCTAATTGCTTGTGCTTCATTAGTAGGATTGAAAGGGTTATTCCTGGACAAACTGTCAGTCCATGAAAGGAAACAGCCAGAATTGACCAGAGTCCAAAACGACAGCTTCAGAGAAAGTAGACTGTTTTGCCTCTTGTCCACCTGTGCCCCTTTTCTAAGCCTAGGGAACAATCTTCGGAAGAGGGGGCATGGTAGAATGCGATTGGGGTGAATGGTGAAACTACAGCAATATAGACTGGACACTTATTTGATCAACTTGATTGAACATACAAGCCCCCCCCCCCCAGCTGGATGGTGGGAGCCTTGGGCTGTGTGGGTTTGGGCACAACTGCTTGCAAATTGGTTTTACATGAAGGATGCTTGTACTCATAAATTATTACTCACTGTTTTTTTTTAATTTTGTATGTATATGAGTGTACTGTCTGCATGTAGATCTGTGCATCCGTGTCGTGCAATGCTACGGAGGTCAGAAGAGGGTCTCGGATTCCCCTAGAACTGGAGTTCTCCTGGAATTGGAGTCACAGGTGGTTTTCAGCTGCCTTGTGGGTGCTGGGGATCGAACCCGGGTCCTCTGCAAGAGCAGTCGGTGCTCTTAACCGCTAGGCTATCTTTCCAGCCCTGTTCTTACTTATTGTTAAAAACTGGAAAAAAAATTACAAAAAATGAAAAAAAAAAGTAAAACATTCTTTCTGTGCTCATAGGGGAAATTGAATGAGTCGTTTGTGGATATAACTCAGGGCCAAATTATGATTTTTAAACTATATTCCAATATGGAGGAAAAGCTTATGTTGTGGAAAGTGGATTTTTTTTAAGGATGAAAAGGGGGAACTAATTTGAAAATGCTATACTTTGTACATGTGGATGTCTCTGCAGGTTCTTGTGTCTGTGGAGGCCAGAGGTCACTCTTGAGTTTTGTTTCTCAGAAGTCATCTACCTTTAAAAGTTTATTTTATTTTAGTTTTGTTAATATTGACACAGGGGGAAGTAGTAGAGGAACAGGGAGGGACAGGAAAGAGGTTGATTCTTGCTTTTCCACTGTGAGTCTGTGAGTTCCAGGGATTGAACTCTGATCTTCAGGATTACATATTCTTAACAGCAAAGACCTTTACCAGCTGAGCCATTTTGCTAGCCCCACTTGGTTTTGTGGACAGGGTCTCTCACTGGGACTTGGGGCTTGCCAGATGGGCTAGGATTGATGGCCAGTCAACCGTAGACCCACCTGTTGCTGTCTTCCCAGTGCTTCGTGTATTGTTTTAGGAACTCAAGTTCTCATACTTGCATGAGCAGTACTTTATGGACGGCAATATCTCTGAATATGCTGAATTTGGCCAGTGTAAGATTAAAAACAAAAGAGAGGGACTTGAGAGATAGGTCAGTGGGAAAAGGCAGCTCTTGCCAATCTTGAAGACCTGAGTTTGATTTTTGGGACCCACATGGTGGAAGAAGAGAACTGATTTCTGAAAGTTGTCCTCCAACCTCCATGTATGCACCGTGGTGCCCATGTATGTACGTATATACGTACACACACACACACACACACACACACACAAATTAATAAAAAAAGTAAAAATGAGAGTGAATGAGCACTGCTTCAGGTTCCTGATTAGGGCATAGTTGGATCTCCATAGTAAAGGTGAAGCCAAGTGGCTGCCTCTGCAGAGGACATGATGAACAACCACAGAAATCACTGTGCAAGCTCCTTAGAATCCTGACGCAGGGAGGGAAACATAATCCACTAATCCAGGAATCCAAGGTATGTATGTATGTATGTATTTATTTATATATATATTTTGTACAATATTATCAAATCTAGACCTGTGTCCCCCACCCTATCACCCCACCCCACCCCACCCCACCAGAGCTCATGTATTCTGCCAAACATACTTTTCATCTCTTTCTCAGTCTTTCTCAAAATTCTCCATGTGGAAGTTGACTTTTTTTTTATTTTTTTTTTATTAATTTTATTTATTTATTGTATGTGTATGAATGTACTGTCTGCATGCAAGTCTGTGCACCCGTGTCGTGCAATGCCGCGGAGGTCAGAAGAGGGTCTCAGATTCCCCTGGAACTGGAGTTCTCCTGGAACCGGAGTTTTAGACGGTTCTCGGCCGCCATGTGGGTGCTGGGGATCGAACCCGGGTCCTCTGTAAGAGCGGTCGGCGCTCTCAACCGCTAGGTCATCTCTCCAGCCCCTGGAAGTTGACTGTTTTGAGCAGTTCACTGTTTCAGTCAGTTCTTTGATGCATTCCTTTCTGTTGTTGTTTCCAATATGCATCACTCCCAACTACTTGGACAAAAGCTCAAGGGACCATGCACAAGAAATACTTGCAACTAGGTAATTGGCACTAGCATCCACAGATGAGGGATGCCATTCATTGTTTGTTTTTCTGGGACTATGTTACTTCACTCAGCATGATGTCTTCTAGCTCCAGCCATTTTCCTGCAAAGCTCATGATGTCATCTTTCTTCACTGCTGCATAGAACTCCATTGTGTAGATGTGCCACATTTTCTCTATCCGCTTGTCAGTTGAGGGGCATTTGGGTTGGTTCCAGCTCCTTGCTATTGTGAAGAGAGCTGAAATAAACATGGCTGTGAATGTATCTCTGCAGTGGGGTGAGTCTTGAGGGTACATGCCTAGGAGTGGTATGGCTGAGTCGGGTGGCAAGTTCATTCTGTCTTCCAAGCGTTCTCCACACTGCTTTCCATAGTGGCTGCACGAGTTTACATTCCCACCAGCAGTGGATGAGTGTTCCCCTTTCCCCACAACCTCTCCAGCACTTGGTATCATTTGTTTTCTTGATCCTAGCCAGTCTTATTGGAGTAAGATGATATCTTAAAGTGGTTTTGATTTGCATTCCTAATGAATGAGTTGAACACTTCTAAGGTGCTTTCTCAACCATCCTCCTTCCTCACTGTGGGTCTCGCTGTTCAGGTCTTGCTCCCATCTATTGGAAGTCTGGTCATTTGGTTTTCTTTCTTCTTTGTTTTTGAAGTAGTATTCATATTCTGGAAATCAATGCTTTGCTCAGATGTGTATCTGCCCCGGTGAAAGTTTCTCCACCATTCTGTGGGATTTCTCTTCCCCACCCCTCCTTGATTGTCCTTTTGATGTACAAAAGCTTGAGTTAATAGACCCCGGTCCCATTTTCAATTGTACTCGTTAAGTCCTTGCACAGCTGCTGACTGATTTAGGAATCTTTCCTATCCTATAGCTGTAGTGCTAGGCCAACTTTTTCTCTATCAATGCTCAGGTTTGGTTCACCTGAGGTCTTGATCCATCTGGATGTGCCTTGTACAGGGCGAGTAGGGGTTTAATTTCATCTCTATAAGTGGTGATCCAGTTTTGCCAACACCACTGCTGAAGTTGCTGTCTTTCTCCATTGTGGCTTCTTGGCCCCTTGTCAAAGTATAAGATGCTGAAATTGTCTGTGCTCAGGTTTTGGATCTTTGTTTGTTCCATTGGTCAATAGGTCTGTTTGTGCTCAGTTCAAGGCTGTTATGACTATACCCCACTGTGTAAGTTTGAAGCTCGGGTATAGAGATCCCCCTTGTGTAGCTCTTTTCAACTCAGGTGTGTTTTGGCTTTCGGGCTGTTTTTTTCCAAATGAATTTAAGAACTTTTGTTTCCAAGCCTGTGAAGAAACTCTTGGGGATTTTGATTGGGATTGCATTAAATCTATACAAGAGTTTTGGTAAAATGGACATTTTTACAATGTTAATTTTCCCAATCCATGAGCATGGGAGGTTTTTCCATCTTCTGAGGTCTTCTTCAATTTCTTTCTTTAAGGGTTTAAAATTTTTGTTGTAGAGGTCTTTGGTGTCTTTGGTTAGGTTTGTTCCTAGGTATCTTATTGTTTTTGAGGCTATTGTGAGTGGGAAGGTCTCTTTGAATTCTTTCTCCAGTTGCTTGTTCTTGGTGTAAAGAAAGGCCATTGATTTTTTAAGGTTAATTTTGTATCCTGCCACTTTGCTGAAGCTGTTAATCGTTTCTAGGAGTTTTCTGGTGGAGTTTTTAGCATCCCTTAAGTAAACAATCATATCATCAGCAAATAGGGATAGCTTGACTTCCTCTTTTCCAATTAGTACTCCTTTAATTTCCTTTTCTTGCCTTATTGCTCTAGCAAGTGTTTCAAGCACTATATTGAAGAGGAGTGGTGACAGGGGGCAGCCTTGCCGAGTTCCTACCTTTAAAGGGAATGTTTCTGTCATTTCCTCATTTAGGATGATATTGGCTGTGGGTTTCCTGTATATGGCTTTGATTACATTGAGGAATGATCCCTCCAATCCAATTCCCTTTAGGACTTTAAGCGTGAAGATACTTTCTTGCTTGATTTTGTGAAAGGCTTTTTCAGCGACAATTGAAATGATGGTGTGGTTTTTTTCTTTCAGTCCATTTATATGCTTGATGATGTTTATTGATTTTCGTATGTTGAACCATCCCTGCATCGCTGGTATGAATCCAACTTGGTCATGATGGATGATCTTCTTGATGTGAGTCTGTATGCGTTTTGCCAATATCCTGTTTAGAATTTTGGCATCTGTGTTTATTAGGGAGATGGGTCTATGGTCTCATTTTTTGTTGTATCTTTACCTGGTTTTGGTAATAGAGTGATGTTGGCTTCATCGAAGGAATTTGGGAGAATTCCCTCTGTTTGTATCCTTCTAAACATTTTCAGTAATAATGGTTGTAGGTCTTTTTGAAATGTTTTATAGAATTCTGCCATGAAACCATCTGGGCCTGGGCTTTTTTTAGTTGGGAGGTTTCTTATTACATCTTCAATTTCTTCATATATTATGGGTCTGTTTAAGCTGTTGATTTCTTCTTGGTTGAGCTTTGGTGATTCCCAGGATTTCAGATATTCATCCATTTCTTCTAGGTTTTCAAACTTGGTAGAGTATAGGTTTTTGAAGTATTCCCGTATGATTTTCTGGATCTATTCCTTGTCTGTTGTGATATTTCCCTTTTCATCACGGATTGTATTGATTTGGAGTTGTTCCTTCTTTCTTTTGGTTAACTGGGTAGAGTTCTGTCTATCTTGTTTATTCTTTCAAAGAACCAACTTTTGGATTCATTGATTTTATTTTTTTGTATTGTTTTCTTTGTTTCTATTTCATTGATTTCTGCTCTGACTTTTGTTATTTCTTCCTGTGTGTGGTGTTTAGGGTTCATCTGTTTTTGCCTCTTGAGTGCAAGCTGGATGCGGCTACACATGCCTGTAACCCTGGCACTGTTTAGGGTGGAGACAGGAGGACCACTGGGGCTTGCTAGCTGCCAGCCTGGCTACAGGTTCAGTGAGGCCATAAACAATAGGTCAGAGAGTGATAGTTTGGGACACTGGATATTTATCCTGTGAGATATTTGAGATATTTACATGTTTGTCCTGTGAATGTTGTGCATATAGCATACACCCTCCACTTCAACCAACATACACAAACAAAATTGTAGAAATATTTGAAGTGAGGTTAATGTTTGTAGTATAAAGAAAAATAAATTAGCACATAATTCAGATTGCATGTTGGTTTGTAATATTCCTTCTTGGTCAGTAGTCAATTGGATACATAATTATAACTCTATTCTAGGCCTGGAGAGATGGCTTCACAGGTCACAGTGCTTGCTGCTATTCTAGAGGACCTGGCTTTCCCATTTCGGGTAGCTCACAGTGGCCTGGAACTCGAGCTCTATGGGGTCTCCTCTGGGCTCCTCAGGCTCTTGAACACATGTGGTGCATATAAACTCACACAAGCACATACACATATACAAATAAAAATAATAAATAAAATTTAAAGTCATTAAAGTCCATTCTAGATGCTCCATAAAATAAAAACCTCTAGAATTTGAATTAGCCTGCAGCATTCTGAAGAGCCATCTAGTAATGAATTTGAAAGCAGAAGAAACAAAAAGCTTCTCAAGACTACATCTGTCGTCTGTAGTTTTTCTATTATTTTACTAAACTAATTTAGTTTTTAAAAATTTAGTGTTTTAGGAGATTCTAACTTCTCTTGATTAATTTTTTTGTTCTTCCATATAAGTAAAATATAAAGATTTTTTTCTAATCCAAAGTACTAATGTATATATGTGGGAGTTTAAGTGGAATTAATTTGTGAGAAATAGCAAAGTACTTTTCATGATCTCATTTTATATTTCTGTCTGTATTTTGAAAGAATTTTATAAATTTAACTAGTGGTCAACTATCACCTTTACTTAAATTATATAGTACTTAAAATATATGTAATATGCAGTCTACAGCAGAGAATAATAGAATGAACATCTGTAAAAACTGCCTTCTATCTTTTTTTTTTGTTTGTTTGTTTGTTTGTTTTTGGTCTTTTCGAGACAGGGTCTCCCTGTAACCTCAGCTGTCCTGGAACTCACTCTGTAGACCAGGCTGGCCTTGAACTCACAAAGATCCGCCTGCCTCTGCCTCCCAAGTGCTAGGATTAAAGGCGTGCGCCACCACGCCCAGCTAAAACTGCCTTCTATCTTAACTAGAACATGATCACAACTATCTGTAGACGCCTTTCCTTCCCTATTCAGTTTTTAGGATTTACAAGTTAATATTTTCCAAACTATAATTAGTATGCTACTATACTAGCCCTGGAAAAAATTCAAAACAGGCACTTCCTGTTTACATTGGGAACACCCACAGATTCATGATTGATGCTGTTGCATTTGTATAATTCCTTATGATGATGTGGGAAGTTATAAAACAAGATGTTAATACTGGAAATAGTAATTCTGGGGCTGGTGAGCTAATATCAGTGGTGGAGGCAGAACAGCACAAGTTAAATTGTATAGTGGCCTCTTATGTTGGGTATTTGAGGAGAAATTACGTTTTTCTGTACCTTGCTCATATAATTGGTAACTTCATTGTTAAATAAAAACAAGATAGCATTAACAATGGAGAAGACTGTTGTTAATAAAGTTTTCTAAGTACATGTAGTATTTAATGATTTTTCTCCCCTACTTTTTTCCCATTTGCATTTTTTAGTAATTGCTATTTTGCAATGTACCAGTTGATGGTTTCTGGGTTGATTTAAAAAAAATTTTTAAAACACTGATGTGTTGGGATTGAACTAAGCCTTGCACATTCTGGTGACTGACTTGACTGAAACTTTCTGTGTGTGTGTGTGTGTGTGTGTGTGTGTGTGTGCGTGTGTGTGTATGTGTGTGTGTGTGTTTTGAGACAGGGTTTCCCTGTAACCCCAGGTGGCCTTAGATCTTGCTTTATAGACCAGGATGGCCTTAATCTCACAGAGATCTGCTTATTTTTGCCTCCCAGGTGCTGGGATTAAAGGTGTGCTTTATGTCTAGCTGACTGGATCTTACAGAATAGAAACTTGAATTCATTTTTAATATTTAGAAGTCTTTATCAGTAGCCCTTTGACAATCAGGAAGCAAGTTTTATTCACATTATATAGGAATTGCAGGGGTCTCACTGTTTTCTGCATACACTACATAATTGACCTTATTTGGGGCTGGAGAGACGGCTTAGTGGTTAAGAGCACTGACTGCTCTTGCAGAGGACCCAGGTTTGATTCCCAGCACCCACATGACGG
This sequence comes from Rhizomys pruinosus, assembly GCA_009823505.1. NCBI lineage: Eukaryota > Metazoa > Chordata > Mammalia > Rodentia > Spalacidae > Rhizomys > Rhizomys pruinosus. Next base: position 6,005,490 of record VZQC01004376.1, read on the forward strand.
CTAAGAACTGTCTTTAACTCCAGTTCCAGGGGAATCCGACACCCCCTTCTGACCTCCACAGCATTGCACAACACGGGACACACCAACCTACATGCAGACAGTACATTCATACACATACTAAATAAATAAATAAATAAATAAATAAATATTAAAAAATATATCATAATTGACTTTAGTTTGGGGTTGCATGCTCCCCCTGGTGTCATTCTGCTCTTTCATTGCTTGTCTCTTGAATTCCTGCTTTCTTGAGCAGGTGTGTATATGTCTGAATGGTGTGATAAAGTCAATGCTACTTCTTCCTTTTTCTTTCATATGGCATGTCTAATCACTTAAACTTGTTTTCTTTGGTGCATATGGTGTGTTTGTGTGTGTGTGTGTGTGTGTGTGTGTGTGTGGTGTGTGTCCCTGTACCTATTCCAGTATGTACATGTGTATATGTGTCCATACATATTCCAGTGTGTTTGTGTATGTATGTACATATGCCAGTATGTGCATGTGTGTATGTATCTGTACATATTCCAGTGTGTGTGTGTGTGTGTGTGTGTGTGTGTGTCTCTGTGTGTCTGTGTCTGTGTGTGCACATACATGTGAAGGCTTTCTACATTATTTTTTGAAACAGGCTGTCTCACTGAACCTGGAGCTCACTAATTTGGCTAGACTGACTAGTGAGCTCTAGGAAATTCACCTGTGTCTGCTTCCCCAGTGCTGTGATCACAGGCATGCACCACTGTAGTCATCTTTTTATTATTATTATTATTATTATTATTATTATTATTATTATTTTATGTATATCAATGTACTGTCTGCATGTAGGTTGGTGCACCTGTGTTGTGCAATGCCACAGAGGTCAGAAGAGGGTGTCAGATTCCCCTGGAAGTGGAGTTAAAGATGGTTCTTACCCACTATGTGGGTGTTGGGAATCAAACCCGGGTCCTCTGCAAGACCAGTTTGCACTCTTAACCGTTGAGCCATCTCTCCACCCCTGTACTCATCTTTTTTTTTTTTTTTTTTTTTTTTTTTGGTCCTTTTAGACAGGGTCTCCCTGTAGCTCCAGATGGCCTGGAACTCACTCTGTATACCAGGCTTGCCTGGAACTCACAAAGATCCGCCTGCCTCTGCCTCCCAAGTGCTAGGATTAAAGGCATGCGTCACCATGCCCGGCTCATCTTTTTATATTGGGGCTGGAGCCTAAACTCAGGTCTCCTTGCTTGTGTTGCAAACACTTTACCAACTGAGCCATTTTGCAGCCCTAACCTGTTTTTTTCTTATACCTTATTTAAAATGGATTAGTAGATAAGAATAAAATGGGAACTTAACTTTACATTAAAATTTAACTTGCCATTGACTTGAGTATATTCACTTTGGGAAATACAAGAAAAATAGCTAAGTAAGTTTGAATTTTTTTTTTTAAGTAAATATAGGTGGTTATGTACATTCTGGAATAAGGATATTAAAGTACCATTCTAATTTAGATGACATCTACATTTTAAACTATTTTATTATTTTAACTTCTTGACTTTTAAAGAAAAACGTCACCTTCATGTTAACTGAAATTTAGTCCCATTGAAGCTAAAGGTTTTACTGGATGTTATATTATAGGCCAGTTAACTTTCTTTGTATATCAGTAAACAGTTCTAGTTATTGCTGATACATATGTCTATGCTTTTAAGCAGGTTATTGAAACTTTCACATTCTGTTTTTTTTCATATGTAAAATGGAGAGTGCTAGCTTTTCAGGGTGGCCTTGAACTCACAAAGATCCGCCTGCCTCTGCCTCCCGAGTGCTAGGATTAAAGGCGTACATCACCAAGCCCGGCTAGAGAATTATATATTCCTATGTCTAGCACCTTGATACAGTAAGTGCTGGCGTTAATTTTATATTGCCATCATAGCAAATTGACCCACATTTAGTGGCTTAAAACAATACTTAGCTCCTGACTTTGTGGATCAGAAGCTGGACTAGCTCCCTGATGCTCTGGGTTTTAAGAAACTGACATCTTGGGCTAGTGAGTGGGTTCTGGGAAGAATCTCAGAGCTCTCAGGCTCATTCAGCTTGTTTGCAGAATCTGCTTGTTTATTATTGAAATATGGAAGCATTTCATTATGACTGTCCACTGGCCAGTGCTTAGCAACTAGAGGCCTCTCTCTGGTTCTTACATGTGGGCCTTAACATTTCAAAGCCAGCAGTGGAAGGACAAATCCCTTGCAGTCTGGTACACTGACTACAGCTGGAGGAAGATTCTTTGCTTTTAAAGTTTTTTGTAGTTTGGGATCATTCTGATGATCCAGGACAGTCTCTGTGTTCTATGGCTTATTGTTAACAACCTTAAAGTTTTTTTCATAGGGGCTGGAAAGATGGCTCAAAAGTTGAGCACTGGTTGTTATTGCAGAAGACTTGGGTTCAGTTCTCAGCACCCACATGCTGGCTAAGAACCATCCACGATTCCAGTTCCATGGGTATCTGACGCCCTCTTCTGACATTTGCAGGGATTGCATGTCATGGGTGCATTTAGATGCATGCCGTCTATACACTCATTCAAATAAAATAAAAAATTCTCCTCATAGCACTACTTAGATTAGTATCTGATCAAATACCACAGGGCAGGTGTATTACTTTCCTTATTCATGTGCCAAAATACTTGACAGAATAATATAAAGAAGGAGGACTTAGTTCATGACAGGACTGGGGAGGCAGGAGCAACTTATGTTAGTGGAGACTGAGGTTGCTAGTTACATCTTTGTGCTTGACAAGAAAGCAGGGAGTGGACTGGAACTGGAAGGGAATATTAATCTTCAAGGTCTGCGCTTAGAGGCTTATGTTCTTCAGTTGGTTCCATAACCTCCTGAACTAGTGCTTACTAGCTATGGACAGAGTGTTTACACATGAGCTGGCATTTCACATTTAAACCATAAAAGCAGGATAGAAGATTAGCATTCTCCCAGTCATGGTGCTTGATTGATTTTGGTGGCAGGTAGTCAAAGAAGTGAACAAACATCAGTGAAAGAAATAGTATTTTTACTTGCACAGCAGAAGAGTAGATTGTAAATTCCTTGTGAGCAGTTTTTTTGTATCTTTGGGAGTTTGGAGTTTGCCATCTGTTTGAGTATCTGTCATTGGTTGATAGCATGAACATAATTTTGTTATATATTCATTTTTCCCCCTCTGAGTAGGTAACAATACAACAGACTTTTTTTTTTTTTTTTTTTTTTTTTTTTTTTTTTTTTTTTTTTTGTCTTTTCGAGACAGGGTCTCCCTGTAGCCCCAGCTGTCCTGGAACTTGCTCTGTAGACCAGGCTGGCCTTGAACTCACAAAGATCCGCCTGCCTCTGCCTCCCAAGTGCTAGGATTAAAGGCGTGCACCACCACACCCAGCTCAGACTCTTTTTTTTATTAAATCTCTGGCACCTGCTTTAAAGGTCAATTACATACAACGTTTAGTTTCCTTTCATCTTATTTCTTACTTTTGATTTCATTAAATCATAAATAAAGTGGCTTACTCTTGGTATAGGAAACTATGGTGATAGACTTCTTGTCTATCACCATAGTTTCCTATAATTTCCTATAATTCCTAAAATTTCATATTGGAATATGAAATTTGAATTGCTTTGTCTTATGATTTTTTTAGGATTTGTTGTGGGCTTTTTAAAAAGGTGCTTTCAGCTGTCTCTTCTGTAATTGAATTTGAATACAGGTTACAAGTACAGAGTGTTATCATAGTTGACTGTAAAGCTGACCAGTTGCCTCCAGTCCTATTGTATCTTCCAGGGTAGGGTCTTTAATCCTGTATTTCTTGCCCACAGACATGGCATGGTGATAATAACCCAGACTTCTTATCATCTTGGAATATTTTCTTCATCATCAAAAATTTTAATGATTTTGTTGGGCTTGTTATAGCCCTGCTTAGAGAGTGGTTTTCTTGGTCTTTAAGGTGTCAAGACTTGCTGGGCCTGGTGCCAAACAACTGTAGTCCTAGGGGAAGGATGGGGGATATGAAGTTTAGAGCCAGTCTGGGAAACCGAACCGAACCAACCCGAACTGAACCAAAAAACCGAACCAAAATAAAATTAAATTAAATTAAAAAGCCTAAGAGTAGGTGAGTTTGTAGAAGGGTTGCCTAGCACACAGAAAGCCCTGGGTTTGTTCCTAGAACCACATAAAGGTGTGGTAGTGGGTAGCACTGGAAGGTCAAAAGTTCAAGGTAATCTTCAACTGCATAGCAAGGCCAGTTGGGATGGATGAGATTCTGTCTGTCTCCAAACAAAAAGTATAAATGAAACAGACAAAAACTTTGAGACACAAGCATTGAATCCTAACATTCGGACAAGCAGTCTCTCTGAGTTTGAGGACAGGCTGGTCTACACAGAGAATTCCAGTCCTGCCAGGCCTGCATAGTTTTAAAATAGAGGTAGGTGGGTGGGTTAGAGAGATGGCTCAGCAATTAAGAGCATCGGCTTCTCTCTCCTTTTTTCCTAATTCTTTTGATCTTATATTGCTCTAAAATATGCATACATACCCTCCACCCATATACCAAAAATTCCTAAGTCTGAAAATAAGTGGTAGCTTAGTTCTACAACTTGTTAAGGGATTCACAATATAAGAGCACAGTTGTTTTCAGGTCATGAGGAATATAACATTAACGTTGCTCAATATGTCTTTCAACTAGGGAGCATTGGCTTCTCTTATAGAGGATTCAGGTTCCGTTTCCAGCACCCACATAGCAGTTAACAATTGTGCCTCCACTGGCATTGCACACACAGGGTGCACTTACATACATGCACACTTACATGCATGTGGACAAAATAAAATAAAAGTAAATAAATCAACCTTTTTTTTTTCAAAAATCCAAGATTGGGGTACCCTCATTTAATTTTCTTATGTTAATTTTTCCCATTAAATTACTATTCTCAGGCCTTACTTTCCTCCCCTTCCCACCCCATTTCATGTTAAGCTGGGAGAAGTGAGGAGTTTATTTAATGTACTTTGTAGAATAGTGTTCTATTTGTCACATCCTTTCATAAATAGTCTCTTGGAATCTTTCTTGCTTTTCCAGCTTAAATCAGTGCTTGCGAATATGTCTGTCTTTCTCCCTTAGAAGATAACATAAAATGAAATCACTATTCTGTGCTGAGCAGTTTATGTACTTTTTGCCAAAGTATTTTGCTTACCTTGCTGCCTTGAATGGCAACAGAACATTGGCTGGATCACTCAGTGATTCTTTCAAGAATGCCTTTCTCTTTGAATTGAGAGTCAGTATGTCCACTCGCCATTTTTGTAGTCTCATCTATCAGAACAATTTCTGTTTTAGAAAACTGTGCATTTGTTCTTTTTGAACTGAATTTGAGCCTTTTTTATTAAATTGTATTTTGGAACTTTTCGATTCAGATTCTATGTGTTGCTTTCTACTAACTTTTGATTTTTTTACGTAGGGCTGCATATTGTTCAGGCTGGCATCCAACTTCCTATGTAGCTGAGGGTGATCCTCCTGTCTCTACCTTAGGTCTTAAAACGTAAATGGCTTTAAGAGCCATTTACATAAGTCTCCACTGAAACCTAGGGGTAGGGAGGAATACTGGATTTACAGGTATCAGATTTAAGCCTCTAAGGAATCAATAACTAATCTTTATCTGTTGTGTATACATTGATTATTTTTCATCTGTAGAATTTGAACACTAAGAACATATTATTGTAACTTCCCTTTAATACAGTTATATCATTAAAGCCAAAAATAATGCTTTGAACTTTGATTTATGGGTCTCATTGATTATATTTTTCATTTACATTATTGCTTTTTAAGATAGAGTCTCACTCTGTGACCCAGGCTTGCTTTGAACCTGTACCAATTTTCTCACCTCAGTCTCCTAAGGGCTGGGATTATAGGCATACGTCACCATCCCTGGCTTCAGATACATGTATATTTTCAATTTGATTTTTCTTCTAATCTTAAAGATTTTGTCTGTTGGGGCTGGAGAGATTGCTCAGTAGTTAAGAACACTGGCTACTTTGTAGAGGACCAGGGTTTAATTCTCAGCACCCATATTGTGGTTAACAACTATACATAACTTCAGACTTACTCTTCTCTTAGAATAGGGACAAGTGGTTCTTTTTCATGTTTAGGAATGTAGTAAAGAGTGCTAATTAGCTCACAGAAAACAGTTTTCTCTCTTTTTTTTTAAATGGGTAAGCATAGATGGAGTTGAAAACAGCTTTGCTATCTTTTTAGAAGTGACTATAGCTTCTTCAAGGATTGTTCTCTAGTTGCCTTTTGTTCATTCTAGAAATACTTGAATGAGAGATTGGACATGAGTAGAATTTTGTCATTGTAATTGAGGTACCATGACTTTTCTAGACAATATTACGAGAACCCAGCTTCATGAACTGGACATTTCTGTTTCTAAAACTTCTTCCAGATCAGAGGAGAAGTGAATGGAGGTGAGGAGCTGTCCAGTATTAGTCAGCTTTGCCCTGCTACCGCTGTTTACCAACTTGGAGCTTTTGTAGTTAATGTTTTTCCTGCTGTAGCTCTGGGTAATAAGCACACATAGTTATGTGCATAAATCATTTTTTGTCTTATAGTTTAACAAATAATTCCATTTTGTTACTTGATAACAACAGTTGGTAACCATGAATGTGTTTTTCTAACATTCTGAAGCAGAAATGGCTTTGCTCTTATAAAATGTCATTAGTAATCAAGTGATGTTTTAGTCATTTTCTTTCACTTTAACAAAAACCTGAGATAAATCAACTTAGAAAGATCAATGCTTTATTTTGAGGTTGTGAGGGTTGCACCCCATTATCAAAGGGCTCCATTGCTTTGGAGCTGTGGTGAAATAGCACATTTTGATGGGGAGGGTGTGTATGGCAGAGCAAGGCTGCTCCTTTCATCATCGGTAAGTCACATATGGAAGAAAAAGAGGTCCAGGTTCCACAGTCCCCTTTACAGGTTTGCGTTCACTGACCTGAGTACTTACTGTAAATCTCTACCTTAAAGGTGGTACTATCTTCCTATAGTCCCCTTCCCTTGGGAACAAGCTTTGAACAGTTGAGCCTTTGGGAGATGATAAAAGCAGTGCCTTTTATTTCTTCCCAGGTTCCTCTCTTATTACAACTTTCTTATATATCTCAGGCTGCTTGTGAACCAGTCCTTCTGCCTCCATCTTCTAAGTGCTAGGCTGATGGGCAAAGGCTATTTTTTATGCCTGGCTTTCCACTAGAACTTTTTATTTATTTTTAAAAATATTTTATTCATTAGTTTTATTTTATGCATATGAGTGTAATGCTTCTTATGTATGAAAGAGCACCCCGTCCTGCAATGCCCCTGGAGCAGGAGTTACGGATGGTTGTTAACCACCGTGTGGGTACTGGGACTGAAACCTGAGTCCTCTGCAAGAGCAACCAGTGCTCTTAACTGTTGAGTCAACTCTCCAGCTCCTTAGAACATTTTATTAATCAATAAGTAGTGATGCAAATACAGTAAGATTTGCCTTTGGAGAATATGTAGGTAAATGAGAGGCTTAGACCTCTACTAACAGAGTACCCAAGCCGGGCTCTAACATGGTAAGGGATATAGGTAAGGGGGAGAACTGCTCCACCTGAGTTTGAAGTCAGAGAGAGGTAAACCAAGATCTGGCTTGGAAAACAAAGAAGAAATGTGAGTTGCTCCATGTTTCCCAAACTGATGATAGCCATACACTGTGTGAATGTGATCCTCTTGCAGCATATTGTAAGATCTTTGTAATCTTTTAGAAAATTGTGAAGTGAAATTTTGTTCTATGTTTTGGAGTGGTTGTGATTAGTATGCTGCTGCTTTCTCTGATTAATAGTTGATTAATAGTTTAAGACCTCATTATATTAAGGCTGGCCTTCAAGTGATAATTTTAGAGTTGTGTTAAAGATATGAACTCAGTTATGGAAAATGAATCATCTTTTATAATATGATTTTTTTCCTAGTCTGACAATATGTTTTCATTTATTCAAGGCTTGCTTTCTGTCAGTCTTAGATATGAAAATTTATATGCAGTCTGTGTTTCTTTGTGTATATGTATGTATTCATATGCTTGTTCATGTGTGAGTGCATGTATACACGTGACTTTGAGAGTATTACTTGATTGCTGTTAATTTTATTATTTTGAGACAGAGCCTCTGATTGAACCTAGGTCTTGCTGATTCAGCTAGACTGGTAGGCCAGCAAGCCTCAAGGATCCTCTTGTCTCTGCCTTTCTAGTGCTGGGATCACAACTATGTTATGCTAAGCTGGGTGCTAGAGATCTGAACTCATTCCTTATGTTTAAGTACTTTACCAACTGGGCCATCTTCTTAGCTTCTGTAGTCTGTTTCTTGAATTTGTTGGGTATTTCTTGATTTTATATGTGAGGCCTTTTGTTCAATTAATCTTCAAAAGCATGGCTGGAGAGATGGCTTGGTGGTTAAGAACACTTGCTGCTCTTACAGAGAACCTGGATTTAGTTCCCAGTTTCAGGGAATCCAAGATCCTCTTCTGGTATCCATGGGCACTCTATGCATGTGGTTCACTTACATATATGTAGGCAAAGCCGTCATACGCATAAAATAAAAAATAAAATTTAAAAATTCAGAAAGTAGTTATTGTTGCTATATAAGAGGGGTATATGTTTTTGTATATTACCATATTTTTAGAAATCAATCTTTCTTTCTTTCTTTCTTTCTTTCTTTCTTTCTTTCTTTCTTTCTTTCTTTCTTTCTTTCTTTTCTTTCTTTCTTTCTTTCTTCTCTCTTTCCCTCCCTCCCTCCCTCCCTCTCTCCCCCCTCCCTTTTCTTTTCTTTTCTTTTCTCTTTTCTTTTCTTTTCTTTTCTTTTCTTTTCTTTTCTTTTCTTTTCTTTTCTTTTCTTTTCTCTTCTCTTCTCTTCTCTTCTCTTCTCTTCTCTTCTCTTCTCTTCTCTTCTCTTCTCTTCTCTTNTTAAAGCGGGTTCTCAGCCCGCAATGTGGGTGCTGGGTATCGAACCCGGGGGTCCTCTGCGCAGAGCAGTCGGGGTCTTGACACCAGTAGGCTTCTCCAGGGGGCCCCAAGAAATATGCCCGTTTGAGACATGACTTTATTTTAGAGAACTGTTTGGTTAGTAGGTTTCTATCAGGTTGATTCCTACCTCCCCCCCCCACCCCCCAATATGTGTAAGTTCTGCAGTATTATGATTATAATTGGCTTTGGTTTTTCAGAACAAACTTTGGAATGTGGTATCGCAGTTGGGCGCAACGCCGCCTCCCCAGCAGCCCTATCTTCGTACAAAGCCCTCCCTCACTCCCTCCCTCCCTTCCTCCCTCCCTCCCTCTCTCCCTTCCTCCCTGTCCTTTTGGGAAATAAGGACTTATATAGCACAGGCTGGGTTCAAACTCACTATTCTCTGATCTCAGCTTCCAGAGTGCTGGAGTTGCAGGATTTGCATCATCTTGCTTGGTTTGGTAATAATACTTCCTGAAAGCATCCGGGAGTTCAATGTTCCATTTTGGTCAACACAAAAAAGAAGGACTCTCTACTTAAATACTACTGATGACAGACAGAAATGGATTTCAGGAAATGTATTTCAGGAAATATATGAGGGGTTTATGACTTCTGTGTGAGTAAATTATTACTCCATGACAGGGGTACCATGTGTGTCTGTGATGATATTTGTGTCATTGTTGTGTTATTATTTTAACAATTTGACAAACAGCACTATATATCATTTTTTGACAAGTGAAGTTTGCTCATCCAAAGTAAAAATAATGATTATTTTTATTTTTGTGCAGAACAAACAGACTTATTAAGAAAAAGTGAGAAAGAATACCTGAGGATGAGAGGGACTCCAAGGCCTTTATTTATCACTAATTTTAAAATGTATTTATTAAGCCCCTGCTCCCCAACCCTCTGCATATGCATGCTTCAGTGTGCCACAGTGTGTATTTGGGTGTTTGGAAGTCAGAAGACAAATTTCTACCATGTTGGTCCAGGGGGTTGAATGCAGATGGTCAGTTCTGGCAGCAAGTGCCTGTCTTTCCCCTGAGCCCTCCTGCTAGCCTGTATTTATCATTTTAAAAGTGGGAAAATCTACTCTTTATTCTCCAATATCACTTCTAGTAGGAAATCATGATAATATTGTTTTTAGCTTTCCAGTCTTTTCCGCATGTACTCATACTGTACACACATGTATTTATGCTTTTATATATCCTATAAAATAACTTAATTTTTTGAGACAGGTTATCATGGTGTAGCTTTGATTGGCCTGTAACTCACATGAAGACCAGACTGGCCTTAAACTCTCATAGCTCCACTTGCTTATGCCTCCAAAGTGCTGGGATTAAAGGGGTAGGTCACCCTTCCTGGCAGAATGAGTTAAAGCAGAAAACATATTAATTAAAAAATATTTTATTATTTGTATTTTATGTGTCTGGGTGTATGCATGTGTGTAAGTGCACCCTTGTTATGCAGTGCCCACAGAGGCCAGAAGAGGGTGTTAGATTCCCTGGAACTGGAGTTAGGGATGGTTGTTAGCTGCCATGTGGGTGCCGGGACTTGAACCTGGGCTCTCTGCAAGAGCAGTCACTACTCTTTTTAACTGCTGAGCCTTCTCTCCAGCCCTGCATATTAATATTTTTAAAAATTTATTTATTTATTATTTTTTTTAATTTTTGGTCTTTTCGAGACAGGGTTTCCCTGTAGCCATAGCTGTCTGGAACTCACTCTGTAGACCAGGCTGGCCTTGAACTCACAAAGATCCGCCTGCCTCTGCCTCCCAAGTGCTAGGATTAAAGGTGTGTGTCACCATGCCCGGCAATTATTTATTCTTTATGTGTATGAATGTGCTGTCTGCACGCAGGTCTGTGCACCCGTGTCGTGCAATGCCATGGAGGTCAGAAGGGGGCATCGGATTCACCTGGAACTGGAGTTAAAGAGTGCTCTCAGCCACCATGCGGGTGCTGGGGATCGAACCCGGGTCCTCTGCAAGAGCAGTCAGCACTCTTAACCACTAGGCCATTTCTCTAGCCCCCATCATATTAGCATTTTTAAAGCAACAATATTTTGCACATCTTTTTCTGTGTGCTTGATGATTTTTAATGTTTCAGTTTAGTACTCTACAGTATATTATAGACAGTTTATAGCTTTAAAAATATTTACTTTTTAATTTTATGTGTATGAGTGCTTTGCCTAGATTTATGTAAGTGCACCTGTGTCGTGCAGTGTCTTCAGAGGTTAGAAGAGGGTGTCAGATCTGCTGGAACTGGAGTTACAGACAGTTGTTAACTGCCATGTAGGTGCTGGAAATTGAAACTGGGTCCTCTGCAAGAGCAGCCAGTGCTCTTAACTGCTGAGCCATCTCTCCACCCTCAGTTTGTAGCTTTAAAAATGTTTGAAGCATATGAGAAATAAACAAATGTTAATATAATATATGGAATAATTTACTTGAAAATGAAAACATTTTTTAGGTTTCTGTACATAAATTAGTTATTCTAAGAGCCTGTTACCTAAAACTGCCTTTCTTAAAATCATGAGGGATCTATAGTTCCCTCAAATTCTCAGCAATTAAGATAGATTTAAATACAAGTATTTCATGTAAAACAAAGATACTGAGTTTTGAATATGTTTTTGCTATAAAATATGATTAAGAAATATAGTTATGTATTTTATAACAAGGGACTTATAAATTTGATTCATGTCTTCAAAAATCTTTCCTGTATTCCTATCCTTCAATAATAATTCATTCAAGATGTAGGTATGATTATTATTGTCTCAGTTATATCGCCTTATGTTCATTATTTCATCACATTTGAATGCCTTGCATAAATGCATTATTGTGCATTGGTTGTGCTCAAGAAGAAAATCACAATGAGTAACAACAACAAGGAAAACAAACAAAACCCAAGCCAAAAAATAAAAGTTCCTTTAGCAACTGTTACAGGGTAGGGACTACTGTAAGGGGTGAGAATGGGGACAGAGAAGCACATTTCAAGTGTTGTACAATGTTGCATCTATTCAGAATTCAGTTGGAATTCCAAAGGAAATACAGGTGATTTCAGGGGCCTTAGGAGGAAGATGCTAAAAAAAAGTGTTAATGGGGAAGGAAGACAAGAGAAGTTAGTTTTAAAAAATGAATAGGTTTTTGTTTTTCCCAGGGAGTCTTATACTTGAGGAAATGAAGTTAAAATGGAAACTGTTCTGGGTTTAGGAACTGTGGTTGATCACCAATAGGGATTTAGGAACACTTAAGCAATGGAGGGACTCCTGAAGCATAGCAGGTTAGGGCAGTGATGATAAACAACTATTCTGTATCATAAAAAGTGGAAAGAGTTAAAAAAATAACCTAGGAAGTGGATGTGGTAGTGCACACCTTTTAATCTCAGCACTCAGGAAGCAGAGGCAGGTGGATCTCTGTGTGTTCAAGGCCAGCCTGGTCTACATAGTGAGTTCCAGGCCAGTTGGGGCTACAGGGAGACCCTGTCTCAAAAAGACCAAATAAGTAAGTAAGAAAGTAAGTAAGTAATAACCTAGCTAACAGGACAAATTACATATAAAACTCTTCCAAAATACCTTCTTCCTGAAATTTTTATGTGTGCTTAAAGGGAAGATATGTATCAGTAAGAAAATACAGCATTCACTATGATTTCTATCTATGAGCAGGTTTTCTTGATTTTCCTTTTCCACACCATCTTTTGTCAAATCTAATATGCCCATAAATGGTCAGCTATAAATGTCAGCTTTACTTTATAGATTTTCAAAATCTACACTGTAACATCCCTGAAATTGTGACATATACTAATCAATGCTATGTTAATCAGTTTTCTATTTGCTATAACAAGATAACTAACATTAAACTATTTAAAAAAGAGGAGAGGTTTTATTTTGGCTGACAATTTCAGAGGTTTTTGTCCTTGGATAATTGACCTGGTTACACATCAGAGCAGAAGCACATGGTGGAAACCTGTTCACTTCACGGCAGTGAAGAGAGAGAAAGATGTTATCATCTCACAGGCCCTTCTGAGGATTCACTCCAGTAACTGAAAACCTCCTATAGGTTACACTTTCTAAAGGTTTCCAAAACTATCAAGTGAAGTCTTTGCCTTCTACTCATGTGCCTTTGCAAAACAGTCCAGATCCAAACTATGGCATTCTGTTTGCCTTTAATGTTTAAGTATACCATAAAGTAATAGTGAATCTTAGAATCATGGTATCTTAACACTTGAATGTAACTTTATACTGGTTGTCCTGTCACTTAAAATAATTATACTTGCATATATTTTGTATTGTTGTTAGGAGCCCCACTGAGTGTTTTTGGTCATTGACCCAAAATGAGTTATGGGGCACTGGGAATTACCGTTTGACATTTAGGAATCATTAATAAATTGTACTCAAATTGTGTTTTATTTTCTCCTCTACACTTTACTCAGAGAATGCCAGAATTTCTTGTCGTTTGTCAATTCTAGTTTTTAGAAGGTCATTAGTTGGGTATGGTCTAAGATTGGTAAAGGCAAACTGGGATGGGCTAGGGATAGTATATAGAAGATCCATTTTGCTGGGTGTGGTGGCGCACGCCTTTAATCCTAGCACTTGGGAGGCAGAGGCAGGCAGATCTTTGTGAGTTCAAGGCCAGCCTGGTCTACAGAGTGAGTTCCAGGACAGCTGGGACTACAGGGAGACCCTGTCTCGAAAAAACAAAAAAACAAAAAAACAATAACAACAACAACAACAAAAGATCCACAACAAGTGACCCAGTAGGTTAAAGGATAATGTTGTTAAATTCACGATTTGTCTAATAACAGCAGACATAAGTAAATGATAAGGACAGATATATGTGTTATCTTGAATAGCAAAAGCTTATTACTATTTATTTATAAATAAATAGATAAAATAAAAATTGCAAATAGATCTATAATATCTCATACTAATTTTCTTAGTCAACATGTGTTCTTTTAGAACTTACTGAAATTTTAGGCTGGAGAGATAGCCTAGCGGTTAAGAGCACTGACTGCTCTTGCAGAGGACCCGGGTTCGATCCCCAGCACCCACATGGTGGCTAAGAACCGTCTGTAACTCCAATTCCAGGAGAACTCCAGTTCCAGGGGAATCTGAGACCCTCTTCTGACCTCTGCGGCATTGCACAACACAGGTGCACAAACCTACATGCAGACAGTACATTTATACACATACAAAAATAAATAAAATTTTAAAAAAGAACTTACTGAAATTTTATTTTTTCTGAGTATTGTAAACCTCTATACCAGTGGTAGGTAGGAAATAATGAAGTATGTTATATATAGGTAGGATATCACTATTTAGGAATTTATTTAGTTCTTTTTTTAAATTTTAAAAATTTATTTTTTATGTGTATAAATGTACTGTTGGCATGTGGGTCTGTGCACCTGTGTCATGCAAAGCCACAGAGGTCAGAAGAGGGTTTTGGCTTCCCCTGGAACTGGAGTTAAAGATGGTTCTCAGCCGCCATGTGGGTGCTGGGGATCGAACCCAGGTCCTCTGCAAGAGCAGTCAGCGCTCTTAACCGCTAGGCCATCTCTCCAGCCCCTTATTTAGTTCTTAAAACAAGAACTAGTGTATGTAATGATGATTCTAGCTATTGATAGGCTTTTTTTTGTTNACAGGGTCTCCCTATAGTCCCAGCTGGCCCGGAACTCACTCTGTAGACCAGGCTGGCCTTGAACTCATAGAGATCCACCTGCCTCTGCCTCCCAAGTGCTAGGATTAAAGGTGTACACCACCATGCCTGGTGCTTTTTAGAGTCTTGAACAATAAATTGGAGAGGATAGGAGGGGGCTCATATGGGGAGCATGTTTTTCAATATGTCTGGGTTGAAGCCTTTAGATATTGGACAAAATATGTATTCGGACTTTGTAGACCTGTTTCAGGAAGGCAGACATAAAGCTGTTAGGGAATGTCAAAGGCTTTGGCTTCAAGACTAATGAGAGAGTCATCTCTTCTAGTAACCTGCTGGTGGGCTGTGAGAGAGGCAATTGCTTAGCATGCCATTGCATTCCAAATTGAGACATGAAACTTAGCTTTCTTCACAATTTTTCTCATTCATCAGTACTCATATTTTCTCTGTCTAGGTGTAAATTAAGTTGATTGACTTACCTACCATCAGATAAAGTTTCACTATACAATCTCAAATTCATAATCCTGCCTCAGCCTCTGAGGGCTTGGATTAGAGACAGGTACTATCATAGCAAGCAAGAAAGTTGCTTTTTTATTTGTGCAGCAAAATGGAGAGAGCTAACCTGTAACACAGCAACAAGTTGTATAATGCCAGAAAACAATAGGAATTTTCTTTAACCTATGATCTTCAGGATCAGGCTCGAACCTTGCTATGCTAAGTACCCGCACTGTGTAGTTGTACAGGGTCATTTCCAGATGGTCATAGGCCTTGGTTTAGAGATGACAAGAGCTTTAAATGTGCCACATACTTGACAGTTGTAGAATATATGATTGGTCAGAAGCAGGAAACAATGAATTCCATTGGGGGGGGCTATCATAGGGAGCCAGTGAGGAAGGGGGCATAAAGATGATTCAGATGTTCTGTATGAAATACACAAAAATTTACAAAAAAGGACTGTGAAAGTGAAAAAAAGAATAAACTAAAGCAGAAATAAATGTTTCTCAATATAACAAATACTAGAAAGCATTCATTGTACAATCTTCAGTCATTGAGGCCTTAAATTTTGTTTTTCTTGAATTAGAGAGGGATTTTCTATGATCTCACAGACCCTTTTGGACTGAGAGTTTAATATCATAGCTTTAATATTAAAATGTTATTCAAAATGACACTTTCTAGTTTACTTGTTGAGGTAGAAAGTTAACCAGATGAAGCTGGGGTTGATATAAAAAATAGGGTTTGACCTGGCACTGCTATTTTAATGGATGGCCAGCTCTTTTCCCATTCCATTTGTTCTGTAGTACCTATAGCTCATGATTTGACTCATACTGTCATGTAATAGACACTTAAAATCATTTACTTTTGTATTTATGTATCCTAATCAAATAGAAACCTTTAAAATATTTTATTTTTAAATTTTATGTTAATGACTGTATTACTTGCATGTATGTAAATGCACCCCTGTTGTGCAATGCCTGTGGAGGTCAGAAGAGGGCATTGTGTTTCTCTGGAACTGGAATCTTGGACAGTTGTTAGCTGTCATATGGGTGCTAGCAACTGAACCTGGGTTCTCTACAAGAGCAGCCAGTGCTCTTATCCATTGAACCATCTCCCTAGTGCCTGTGAATGCTAAGAAAGGAAATTTCATTTAATGTTTATAAATGCCACTTTAGTATTTTAGACAGTCTTGACTTTGATAAATATCCTGTCACTGAATTTTTTTCAATGCTCCATGCCAAAGAATTGTTAATAGAGAGAACTTTGAACTGGTGATATAGCAGTAGTTCCCCTTTCTACTATAGGGGATATTTTCAGAAACTTGGATGCCTGAAACCTCTGTTTGATCCTGTGTGTATTGTATTTTTCCCCCCTCTACATAAGTACCTCTGTTTAATTTGTAAATTATGAATAGCAAGAAAGTAACAATAGTAATAGTAAAATAGAATAATTATAATTTGGAAACTGTGGATATAGTACATTTAGTCTACTTTTACTTTTTTATAGGTTCTCCTTGGCAGTTTGAGCTGCTAATATCACTGTCCTTATGCTTTAATGTCATCAGTAAGTAAAATAAGGATAACTGAATATAGGAACTGCCACATGACAGTTGATTTGATAACTGAGATGGTTAATATGTGACTACTCAGTGGAGATGCTGTGTAAAGAAATGAACATGTCCTGGGAGAAAAACCAGGAAGGTGAAAGATTTTATAATGTTTCCCATAGTGATACACAGTTTAAAGCCTGTATGTTTTGTTTGTTTCTGTAGTTTTCCATCTAATATTTTGGGACTACGGTTCACTAAAATGTGGATGGGGTTAATGAGTGAATTATTGAGAGAGGGATATTGATGAAGGCAAGGGGAGCTTAGTAGTGGGGTGGAGTAGGGTTGGGAACAGTTGGATGCCTAATTTTCAGTAGTATCACACTGATACGAGTAGTTATAGGTCTTGAGACATTCCCTTTAGATGTATCCTACATGAAATTATTCTTGGTCTAAGGTCCTTCAGGTTTTCAAAGAAAGTAGAAAAATAGTGATCATTATGACATTTATTGAAGAGTTAAATCAGGATTTGTTCAAAAAATCCTAAGCAATTAAGTAATTCTTAGCCATCTGACTGAGATATGTAGGTTTATCACTGGAAAAAGCTTATTAATATCTCATTCCCCCCAAACTACTCTTAAGAGAATTTGTTGGGGGAAAAGCTAGTTTGGGTAGGCCTACTAGTTTTGTTCATCCTCATTTCTTGTTCTTCCTTATTGTTTCTGAATCTTCTGTAAGTTTATACTGGTAATGCTTACCTGCAAGTCATATTTTCAGGATTATTTCTGACCTATTTCATTTGAAGCTGACCCTGAGTTGTGTCTTTGGGTCAGGTTCCCCCTCCCCCCTTTTCCAGTTACTAGCACTGTATTTCCTGCATTATAGTGATTTACCATGTTAATTGCTTTTTTCATTGCTGGACAAAATGTCTGACTAAAACAAATGAAGGGAGCAGAGGTTTCTTTTGGCTCATGGTTTTAGGTGGTACAGTCCATCTTGGCAGGAAAGCATGGTAGAATGGTTCTTGTCTACAGACAGGAGTTGTGACTGCCACCTCTTTATATGATGGCAGTTGTGCAACAAAGAATGGGACCAGAAGTGGGTTCTGGCTGTAACCCTCCAGAGTTCATTTCCAAATGATCTACTTCTACCAGCTCAGCCCTACAATTTCACAAAACAGCACTGCCAGCTGGAGACCAGGTGCTCAGGCCCAGGAGTCTGTGGGAACATGCCACCTCCAGGCAGTAGCATGGCACAGGAGTGTGGGGAACATGCCCCCTCCAGGCAGCAGCACGGTACAGGAGTCTGTGGGGAACATACCACCTCCAGGCAATAACAATATTATTATTACAATTGTAATTATTATGCCAATTAAAAACATAAAATTAATTCAGTTCAAGTCCATTATTTTGATATTATTAGACTTGTTTTGTCCAATACACTTTGAATAGGCTATACAGGTTTTCTTTTGAACTGGTTCTTTCAGGTTAGCCATTTTTGTATTTGGGAATTGCACATGTGGCCAGTAAAAGAACTATTTATTATATTGTAGTTACAAGGCACTCAAAGGTCTGAGGGTGAACGGGTCCTTAGTTGAGGTCTTTGCTGTCTTTGAAAAGGGTCTGGAGATTGTTCTGAACATAGTGCATCTGTGCTCTTTCAGGTTAATCATTTATTTTCCTGATACCATTGGGCTATGTAGAATATATGGTGTCCTGAAAAGCAAAATCGCTATGAAGTGCCTGTATTTGTCTCTCCAATATGTGGACGAAAATGAATCCTGATCTTTTTTGCAGATGCATTTTTTTTTAATGCAGCAGGTTAGGTAAACTCTGGCTGTGACTGTCAACTGCCAGTTACTCCGTTTCGAGATGGAAATTGTCTTTGTTCAACTCAGCCTAGGAATAACTCAAATTCATGTTTGTATGGAGAGAAATGCCCAGAACTGGCCAGGAGCCAGAAACAAAACATGGAGGCCCTGTCCCTGACATCTCAGTAGGAGGAATCCCATATGCCTGTTTCAAGGCACCCTTGGAAAAAGCAGGAAGAACAGATAAAGGCCCACATATGAATTACTAGCAGGCTTGAGGCCTAGAGGTCAGCAATTAAGGCAACAGCATCAGTTCTCACTGAAAACGTACGAATTCCATTTCAGTTCTCTTAATGTTTTGCCTCCACATTTCACATACTTTCGGCCTTAAATCTGCTTTTCAGAAACCAGGGGAGTGAGAAGAAGGAAAGATTTGGCAAAATAAAAGAACAAATTACATACTTCTCTATGTAGGAAGGACTGTGTCTTGTTAGGGGCTGTGGCATCTTCCCATTTTTCATTATAACATCAGGCCCATGGCAGTGCTTAGCTGTTGTGGCACTGATGTAGGTATCAGGTAGTTTCTATGAACACTTAACTCAGCCTTTTGTAAATAAAAAAAATACATTTATTTGTTTATTTACTTACTGTTTGGGTTAGGGGAACCCTTGCCACAGAACATACGTGGAAGTCAGAGAACAACTCGTGGGAGTCAAGTCTTTCTCCCTCAGGGATTGAACTAGGCTCATCAGGCTAGGTGGTAGAGTCCTTTCACCTGCTAAATCATCTTGCTGGCCTAAGCCTCTTGTATTATATTTTCTAGAGCATCATTAGGAGCTGCAGAAATTGAAATATTATTGCCCTTAAAATATTTCATGGTCTTCATACAAATTTGGTTATATACTCAAAATAACTGTTAATGGCTTTGTGTTGCTTCAAATTCTTTTTTCCTACAGGCCAATCTGAATTTTTATTTGAATTATAAATAATTATTACATTAGTTTTAATATTATTACAATTGTAATTATGCCAATTAAAAACAAAATTAATTCAGTTTAAGTCCATTATTTTGATATTATTAGACTTTTAATGTTTTCTCCAAATAGTATTTCTTTTATATAGATTTTTTTTATTTTACTTTGTATGTGTATGAATGTACTGTCTGCATGTAGGTTTATGCACCCGTGTCGCGCAATGCCGTGGAGGTCAGAAGAGGGTGTCTTGGATTCCCCTGGAACTGGAGTTAAAGATGGTTCTCAGCCGCCATGATCGCTGGGGATCGAGCCCGGGTCCTCTGCAAGAGCGGTTGGTGCTCTTAACTGCTAGGCCATCTCTCCAGCCCTCCAAATAGTATTTCTACTATTTTTATTTTATTATCGACATTTTTGCTTAAAAATGAAAATTTCATACGTGAATACTTTTTTTCAAAGCCAGTTTGCTTCAAATTTTTATAATATTTTCATTTCTAGAATAGTTTTATATTTTTGCAGAAAATACAAGTTATTCACAGCATCCAAGGAAGGAAAGCTGGCCTAGATAATCATAACTTGTTAAACTGAGTCACAGGAACATTAGGACTGTCCTGAAATCTTATAGTCATGCTATTCATGGCAAACCAGAACTCTTACTCACTATGTCTAACCAATAGGTTTTGTTCTTTACTTCTTTCCAAATTGCTTTCTTTGAATGAAATAATTTACCTTTTGCCAGAAGAAGTTCTCAGCTTCAAACTGGGCAGTTGAAAAACTTCTTATTTCATTCTTAAAATTAGTTTGGGATGAAGGATTCCCCCCCCCAAGTGGGAGAAAAAAAAGCTATATTAAGAGAGATATAAAACCAGATGTGGTGGCTTGTGTTTGTAATCTCAGGACTTGCCAGGTAGAGGCAGGAGCACCAGCAGTTCAGAGGGCCTCTGTCACGACTTGACTTTGAGGCCATCTTGGGCTACATGAAACCCTGTCTCAAAAAATGGGAAGAACCTAAACAACCACAAAAAAAAGACAAATAGGGACCAGTAGCAATATCAGCAGAAAACCCCAAATAAATTAGTCACAAATAGTTCCAGTGCTTAAAAAGCATTCTCCACAGTTGCTTTGGAATACAAGTATAAAATTGTTTAAACGTTTCATAAGAAGCCTGAAAATGCTGGGCGTGGTGGTACATGCCTTTGATCCTAGCACTCAGGAGGTAGAGGAAGGCTGATCTTTGTGAGTTCAAAGGCAGCCTGGTCTACAGAGTGAGTTCCAGGACAGCTGGGGTTACAGGGAGACCCTGTCTCGAAAAGACAAAAAAAAAAAAAGAAGAAAAGAAGAAGAAGCCTGAAAACATAGGGCCAGTGCACTGCCTTCTCCCAGTACACCTAGCCAGCAGCAGTAAATAATTTTAGAACTATTAAACTTATAAAAGTAACCAATTTATCTATTTTCTCAATGTGTATTTTAATTGAATTTTTGTGCATTTCATATAATACATCTTAATCATATTTAGACCTCTTCCCTCACCCATACTTCCCCTTAGCTCCCCACAGCAGATTTCATGCATTCTGTCATATATGTCATATAAGACAAATTTGTATACCCAGATACCCCTTTGTGTGAGGTCATCCACTGGAGTTTAGGAAGATCAGCTCTCTCTCACCCAGTAATAATCAGCTCCCATTAGTTAAGGTTGGGACCTGCTGCCCATTTCCCCAGTTCTTTGCTGTGTTTTTGTCTGGTTTGAGTTAGAATGGGTTTTATGCATGCTAACACCATTGCTGTAAGTTCATAAAAGCAAGAGGCCCAAGAAGACTGAAAGGAAACCAACTAAATGGTTCCTTCCAAATTGCGTGTCCTTCCTTAATCAAAGAAGTTTATCATGTTAGGCATAACTTAAGAGAATGAATTCAGGCCCTGCAAGATGAGGGGAGAGGCTCTTGAGAGCCTTCAACTCCAAACTGTCACCAGATCCTGTCAATCTCTTCTTTCTCTCAAGTGCATTCCCACAGCTGCTATTTTGCAAGACAGGACTTAACATGTATGGCACAATCCATGAGCTCTGGCAGGGTTGGGGTGCGAGGGGTGGGCATTTGATTAAGAAATGTATGAGATGTGCTCAGTAAAAATTGACATTACAAAAGAGATGGTCATGTTTGAATGAAGCTATGCTTTTCTTGATCTCTCCCAGGTGATGATTGTACTTACTTCAGCCGTTTTAAATAAAGAATGAAGTTGGCAAAGGCTGAAATACCACTTTCCCTGCAATTCGATTAGGAAAAAAAAAAAAAGTTCCTGGGGCTGGAGAGATGGCCTAGAGAGGCTAGGAGCGCCGACCACTCTTACAGAGGACCTGGGTTCGATCCCCAGCAACCACATGGCGGCCAAGAACCGTCTGAAACTCCAATTCCAGGAGAACTCCAGTTCTAGGGGAATCCGAGATCCTTGTCTGACCTCCGCGGCATTGCACGACACAGACCTGCATGCAGACAGTACATTCATGCACATACAGAAATAAGTAAAAATTAATAAAAAAAAAGTTCCTAAATACTTTCTCTTAGAAAATATTGCTTCTATGTAGGATTTTATTTGTTACTTTTAGAGCACAGTCATACTATTTTAGGGTCAAGGTGAATTTAGAA
The DNA here is from genome assembly GCA_009823505.1 of Rhizomys pruinosus. Lineage (NCBI taxonomy): Eukaryota > Metazoa > Chordata > Mammalia > Rodentia > Spalacidae > Rhizomys > Rhizomys pruinosus. The sequence continues at coordinate 6,027,570 of VZQC01004376.1, forward strand.
ACCCAGCTCACACCATTAGGATTAGATGCTTGTTTGATACTCCTGTGGAATCTCTCAGCATTGGAAGTAAACTGTAGAGGGAGAAAGGACACTAACTCTACTCTTCATTTTAAAGACATTTCTTCTCAAGAAGTTATGGGACTCCTCTTTAGATCAAGAATTTAGGCTTCAAAAAAAGAGAGGAAAAAAAAGAGAGAAGATAGGAGAGTAGACATTTCCTGGCTTTAAATTTTTTTCCTGTCCAGTTATATCATTCTCTTTGTCATTAGAAGAAAATGTTCACTAGATAATATACCGGCTTCAGTTTTGGGTAGCAGGTTGCTTTCCTAATTTGGAGTGCTTGTTCAAAGACTTCTAATTGGACATGTGAGAGAAGCTTCCTTAGAGTTTTTAAGCCAAATGCCATGGCAGAGCAGAGCCTCCAGTTGTTTCATTGAGCAATTTGTAGTATTTGTTACTGTAGAAAAAAGAGCCTTGAAATTTGTTCTCATGATAGAATCTTGAAGTCAACGCTTTAAACTTTGCATTTTTGTTCCTCTGTTTTTCTGGCAAGTAGAAGAATTTAACAAGAACCCATGATTTCAAAACAATTCAGATCTGAATCTGAGACATCCAAAGCTTGTGTGGAATCCCTCCTGTAACTCATCTCACTGCGCTCTAGGGAAGGGAGGAGACAAAAGTCTGTGTTCCTGCTCTGGTCAGTGTTGTTTCAATTAAAGGTAAAACTCGTTGTCAGACTATTTATAGCATGTTCATAACATCATGAAAGCAGAAGATGGTAGGTTTTCAAGCCTGGCCTTTACTCACACATGAAAAAGATTGCTTAAAAGGTAGAACAAGGGCTGGAGAGATGACCTTGCGGTTAAGAGCATAGACTGCTCTTGCAGAGGACTCGGGTTCAAGCTCTAACACCCACATCAGAACCGTCTTTAACTCCAGTACCAGGGGTATCTGACACCCTCTTCTGACCTCTGCGGCATTGTAGGACATGGGTGCACAAACCTACGTTCAGACAGTACATTCATACACATAAAAAAGTAAATAAAAAAAGGTAGAATAAAAAGCATTGCAGGACATGGGTGCACAAACCTAAGTGCAAACGGTACATTCATACACATAAAAAAGTAAATAAAATAAAAAAGGAGAATAAAAATAAAGGATCGAAGCCTTAAAATGCTCTGTAGTTGGTAACATGAAAAAACAATGACATTTAGCCAACCGATAATTATTATCATAATCAGCCGGGCATGGTGGCACACGCCTGTAATCCCAGAACTTGAGAGGCAGAGGCAGGCAGATTTCTGTGCATTCAAGGCCAGCCTGGTCTACATAGTGAGTTCCAAACCTGTCTCAAAAAGTCAAAAAAAAAAAAAAAATTGGGCTGGAGAGATGGCCTAGCGGTTAAGAGCGCCAACCGCTCTTACAGAGGACCCGGGTTCGGTCCCCAGCACCCACATGGTGGCCGAGAACCATCTGAAACTCCAATTCCAGGAGAACTCCAGTTCCGGGGGAGTCCAACACCCTCTTCTGACCTCCGCGGCATTGCATGGCACGGGTGCACAGACTTGTGTGCAGACAGTACATTCATACATATACAGAAATAAAATAAAATTAAAAAAAATTAAAAAGACAAAAACTATCATAATCATTACTAACAATATATATTTAATATTGAGAAACAAATGAAAATATTAGTCTTTTGGGTAAAAGCACCATTTTAGCACCATGGGCCTATTTGGACTTCAAGGATATATAGTATCTTGGGAATAAAGTTTTTCATTTTAAATAATGGAAATTGGTTTTCATTAGCTTTTCTGATGATTCTGAACCAAGTACAGTATGATTATGGAGCTTTCAATTACAATAATTCCATAAACTTTTTTAAAGGATTAATTAATGGGAACCAGAAATAAATTATATATAAACAGTTTTCTTTTTTAAATTTATTCTTATATGTGTATGAATGTACTGTCTGGACGTAGTTCTGTGCACTCGTGTCGTGCAATCTCGCGGAGGTCAGAAGAGGGTGTCAGATTCCCCTGGAACTGGAGTTAAAGACGGTTCTCAGCTGCCGTGTGGGTGCTGGGGATTGAACCGGGGTCGTCTGCAAGAGCAGTTGGTGCTCTTAACTGCTAGGCCATCTCTCCAGGCCCCTATAAACTTTTAATTTCTGGTATATAATTATATACCATGCTCTACCATCTATATCTTCTATATCTCCTCTCTCCCTCCCTCCTAGTATAGGACTTGAGCTTCAACCAAAGAGTTATATGTTCTAAACTCTCCAGCTCCCCAAACCTTTGTACCTTTTGAACCAAGATTTCACTCTCTGATATAATGATATAATGATGTGTGTGGAAGATTAGTATTTCATAAGTGACTCAGATTTGTATAAAATTTATCAAGAGGTGCGTTGGGTTAGGTTAGGCTTGATGAAGCCCACAGGAACTAGACAGTACATTTAATTATAAAAATTAATTTAACTTAAATTGCTGTCTCAGGGGCTCTGTTTAAAAGTATGTTTGATTTGAATGTCTCTTGCTTCTTTAAAGTTCAAACTGCCTGACATTTCAAGACTTACAGAGAAGATGGCATCAAGCCAACAATGCACACCTTGCCCAAGCACCTCCCCCCATTAAAAAAAAACTTTTTTTTTTTTTTTAGACAAGGTCTCTCTGTAGCCCCAGCAGACTTGGAATTTGCTGTATAGACCAGGCGGGCTTGCATCTTACAGAAATCCACCTGCCTATGCTTCTCCAGTGCTGGTATTAAAGGTGTGTACCACCATACCTGGTATCCACTGATTTTTAAGTATGTTTTTTCTCTGACAGAAAATTAGCCAATAATGTCTTCACCAAATAGAAGGACTAATGTTGAGACTGTAATTTATTATTTTTGGATTGAATAAATAAATATGAAACAAGTACAAAAATTTTAGGTATCATTCTCGTATTTTCCACTTGGGAAAGTATGTACAGTGTTGATAAGATAAATAGTTGCTCCAGTAGGACAATTTTGTTCCTAAAATATCCCCTGATTTAGCTTTACTTATATATTGCCTTTAACCTACCAAAATTAAATATGTGCATTTTGGAGGAAGAGTCAATATTGATGGGGTGAAAGTCCTCATAGTGTACACCAAGTTCTGGAAAAATTAATGTAAGGGAGTTGGTTGAGTTTTTCTTAATAAAACGAACAGGAAAATGAGAGGTGTCTATTCTTAACCCAAAGACCTTGGACTGTGCTTTGTTTTGCTTCTTAATAACCCAAGATGTTAATGATTGATTTCTGACCCTGTTGGATTATCTTTTTTTTTTTAAAGAAGATAGGGTTTTCTTGAAGCCCCAGCTGGCCTGGAACTCACTATGTAGACCAGACTGATGTCAGTCTCACAGAGATCTGCCTTCCTCTGACTTCCAAGTGCTGAGATTAAAGGCACGCACCTTGTGGGAGTATAATTAGACACATATATTTATAGCATTTATATGTAATTTCAATATAACAGCATAATAAATGGAAAGTAACATGAAACTTTAAAATATGTCAACATAAACTTACCAATTGAGGATGTTTTATTACCTTATTTAAATTTTTTTTATTATTTTTTATGTGTATGAGTGTACTGTATGCATGTAGATTGGTGCACCGTGTCGTGCGATGGCACAGAGGTCAGAAGAGGGTGTCAGATTTCCCTGGAACTGGAATTAAAGATAGCTCTTAGCCGCCATGTGGGTGCTGGGAATCGAACCCGGGTCCTCTGCAAGAACAGTCGGCACTCTTAACCCCTGAGCCATCTCTCCTGCCCCTTATTACTTTATTTTAAAAATAACAATCATTGGTATATTAAAAGGCTAGTGATTTTTGAAAATTCATTTTGTATCCTGCCACTTCGCTAAAAGTGTTGATCATTTCTGGAAGTTTTTTTGGTAGAATTTTTTGGATCTTCTTTTTTTTTTTTTTTTTTATACTTAATTTTATTTATTTCCGTATGTGTCTGAATGTATGTCTCTGCATGCAAGCTTGTGCACCCGTGTCGTGCAATGCCGCGGAGGTCAGAAGAGGGTGTCAGATTCCCCTGGAACTGGAGTTCTCCTGGAATTGGAGTTTCAGACGGTTCTCAGCCGCCATGTGGGTGCTGGGGATCGAACCCGGGTCCTCTGTAAGAGCGATCGGCGCTCCCAACCGCTAGGCCATCTCTCCAGCCCTGGATCTCTTATGTATAATATATCCTCTGCAAATGGGGATAATTAATTTCCTCCTTTTGTCTTATTGCTCTAGCTATGATTTCAGGCAGTATATTGAAAAGGAATCAGCCTTGTCTTGTTCCCAATTTTAATGGGAATGCTTCCAGTTTTTCTCCACTTAGAATGATATTGGCTGTGGGTTTGTTGTTCTCTCCAGTCCAATTCCCTCTATGACTTTTAACATAAATGCATGTTAGATTTTGACAAAAGCCTTTTCTGTACCTATTGAGTTGCTCATGTAATTTTTGTCTTTAAGGCCATTTATATGATTTTTTTACATTTATTGACTTAACATATATTGAACCATTCTGCATCTCTGGAATAAAGTCAACTTGATCATGGAGGTTGTTTTTTATTAAAAAAATATTATTTTTATTTTATGTGTGTGAGCATTTGGCCTGCATGTAAGTGCATGTGTGTCATGCAGTCCCTGCAGAGGTCAGAAGAGGATGTTGGATTCCCTAGGAATTGAAATTATGGATGGTTGGTAGCCACTATGTGGATACTAGGAATTGAACCCAGGTTCTCTGCAAAAGCAGTGCTCTTAAACACTAAGCAATCTCTCCAGTCCCATGGATGATTTTTTTTTTTTTTGGATGTGTCTGTATGTGCTTTGTGAGTACTTTGTTGAGAATTTTTGCAGCTGTTAAGGATATGGACCTAGAGTTTTATTTTCTGTTGTGTCTTTATCTGATTTTGGTATTATAATAAAGCTGGCTTCATAGAAGGAGTTTGGAAGTTCTCCCTCTTTCTATCTTTTTGAATAACTTAAGAAGTATTGGTTGTAGGGGCTGGAGAGATGGCTCAGCGGTTAAGAGCACTGACTGCTCTTGCAGAGGACCTGGGTTCCATCCCTAGCACCCACATGGCGGTGGAGAAACATCCTTAACTCCAGTTCCAGGGGAATCTGACACCCTCTTCTGACCTCCGTGCCATTGCACAACACGGGTGCACAAACTTACATGCAGACAGTTCATACACATACAAAATAAAATAAAAAGAAGTATTGGTTGTAGTACTTCTTTCAAAGTCTGGCTGGCATGGTGGCACATGGATCTTTGTGAGTTCAAGGCCCGCCTGGTCTACATAGTGAGCTCCAGGCCAGATAGGACTAAAGGGAGACCCTGTCTCAAAAAGACCAAAACAAAAATAAAAACAAAAACAAAAACAAAACAAAACAACAAAAATAAACAAAGTCTGATAATATTCTGCTGTGACTCTATCTGGACCTGGGCTTTTTAATTTTTTAAACCAGGAGGTTTTGGGGCTGGAGAGATGGCCTAGTGGTTAAGAGCACCAACTGCTCTTGCAGAGGACCCAGGTTCGATCCCCAGCACCCACATGGCGGCTGAGAACCTTCTGTAACTCCAGTTCCAGGGGAATCCAATGCCCTCTTCTGACCTCCGCGGCATTGCATGACATGGGTGCACAGACCTACATGCAGACAGTACATTCATACACATAAATAAATAAATAAAATAACAAATTAAAAAAAATCAGATTTTGTCTTATTATTTCAATTTCCTTATTTGTTTTGGGTCTGTTTAAGTTATTGATCTCTTCTTAGCTTGACTCTGGTGGTTCCATTGAATCTAGAAATCCATCCTTTTTGTCTTTTTAAAAAATAGCTATTTTTTATTTTATGTCTATGAGTGTTATGCCTGCATGTATGTAAGTGCACCCATGCCATGCAGTGCCTGCAGAGGATAGAAGAGGGCATTGGATTCCCTTGGAACTGGAGTAATGGACTGTTGTTAGCTGCCGTGCCATGTTAGCTGGGATTCAAACCTGGATCTTCTGTAAGAACAGCCAGTGCTCTTAACTGCTGAGCCACCTCTCCTCTCCTTTTTGTCTTTTTGAGACAGGGTCTCCCCATAGCCCCAGCAACTCTTGCTTACAGAAACCTGCCTTCCTCTGCTTCCAGAGTGTGAGGATTAAAGGCATGCACCACCAAGCAGGACTCATTCATTTCTTTTTGATTTTTAAATTTAATGGAATATAGATTTTTAAATTATTCCCTTATAATGTTCTCTATCACTTTGGTGTCTGTTATAATCTCTTTTTCATCTCTGGTTTGTGAGTTGTTCTTGCTTTGGTTAGCTGGGCTAAGGGTCTGTCTATCTTTTCAAAGTACCAGCTCTTAGATTCATTATTTGTATTGATTTTTTTGTTGTTGTTGTTTGCACATTGATTTCTCTTCTGATTTTTATTATTCTCACCTGCTGGGTTTGGGTTTGGCTATTGTTTTTCAGATACTTGAGCTATATCATTAAATCATTTATTAATGCTTTTACTGATTTTTAAAAATGTAGATGCTAGCTGGGCCTGGTGGCGCACGCCTTTAATCCTAGCACTTGGGAGGCAGAGGCAGGCAGATCTTTGTAAGTTCAAGGCCAGCCTGGTCTACAGAGTGAGTTTCAGGACAGCTGAAGGGAGACCCTGTCTCGAAAAAGACAAAAAAAAAAAATTTAGATGCTTAGCTCAGAGGTTCTGTTGTATTTTCATCTTCATTTTGTTCCAGGAATATTTTAATTTCTGTTTTGATTTCATTACTCAATACAGTATTGGTTAATCTCCATGTGGAGAAAAAAAAAATCCCTATGAAATTTTTCACAGAAAGAGGAAAAAAGCCTAAAAATTCATATGTTACCAAAAAAGACCCCAGATAGCCAAAGCAATGGGAAAAAAGGAGTAATGTTGGAGGATTTCAAACTATTTATAGAAATATAGTAATAAAAGCAGAATGGTAATGCTTTCAACTGCTGAGCCACCTCTCCAGTCCAGCCCTTTTTGTCTTTTTGAGACAGGGTCTCTCCATAGCCCCAGCAACCTTTAACTCACTGAAATCTGCCTTCCTCTGCTTGTAGATCAATGAAACCAAACAGAAGGCCTAAAGATGAGTTTATGTAGTTTCCAGCCACTTGATATTTGACATAAATGCCAAAAATACACATTGCAGGAAAGGCTGCATCTTCAACAAATGGTGCTGGGAAAACTAGAAGAGCAAAATTAGACCCTGTCGCCCTGCACAGAAATCAACTTCAAATGGATCCAACCCTCATTGTAAAACCTGAAACACTGAAAGTATTTAAGAAATCATAGACTGTACTGTACAAGATATTGTAGGAAAGGACTTTGTAAATTGCTCGGTAATAAAGGCCAACAATTGACAAGTGGGGCTTCATTAAAATAAAAAGTTTTCTGTATAGGAAAGGAAATCATCAATTGAGTAAAACAGAAGCCCACAGATGGGGAAAGAACCTTTGGCAGCTATACATCTGATAGAGAATTTCCAAAATATACAAAGAACTGAAAAAAGAAACAAAGAATAAAACAAACGATCCAGTTAAAAGATGGGCTACAGCTGTGTGCAGAGAGTTCTCAAAAGAAGAAATAAAATTACTTAAGAAGCACGTTAAAAAGTATGGACCATCGTTGGTAATTAGGGAAATACAAATTAAAACTACTTTAATATTTCATCTTATCTTAGAAAGGCTAAGATGAAGAAAACAAATGACAACAAATATTGGAAAGGATATGGGGAAAGAGGAACTCTCATTCACTGCTAATGGGATTACAAATTGGTACAGCTACTATGGAAATCAATGAGAAGAATTCCTAAAAAATTAAAGATAGTCCTACCATATGATTCAGTTGTACCATTCCTTGGCATATACCTGATGGATTTGATATCCTATAGAGACACCTGCTTTATGTTTGTTGCTTTTTAAAAAAAAATAGCTAAGAAATGGAAACAACCAAAATGTCTGTCAACTGATAATAAAAATATGATGCACTTAAAAAAACAACAGCAGCAAATAAGTCAATAATTTGAAATTAGACTATCAGATTAATAAAATGAATTACAGATTGAAGGAGGGAATATTTGATGAGTATCATAATGAAAAGTTGTTAACTTTGGATTTTTAGGTAAATTATAAAGGAATATATGTTTGGCTGCCTTATTTCACCTTATAAAAGTTTAATGTCAAAAAGCATAACCATGTAGAAGAAAGTGTTTGGTATTTCTGCTGTGTTATCTTTCTGGAGCAACTGTCTCATTCATATAAATCACATCACTTTGAACTTGTATAAACCATCCTAGATGGTGTTTGGAAATACATAAATCCAGGCCAGTTTGGTGGTGCAAGCATTTTGACCCAGCACTTGAGGCAGAGGCAGGCAGTTTTCTATGAATTTCAAGCCAGGCATGGCTACATAGTGAGTCCTTGTTTCCAAAAACAAAAACATCATAAATCCATTCTTTTTTTTTTTTTTTTTTTTTTTTTTTTTTTTTTTTTTTCTTTTTTTTTAGCTATCCTGGAACTCACTCTGTAGACCAGGCTGGCCTTGAAGAAGATTGCTCACTGGCTTGCTCAGCCCCAGTCCTTTATTTTATTATTTATTTATTTTTTTATTTTTTTTTTTTTTTTTTGTATTTTTGAGACAGGGTCTCCCTTTAAGTCCCAGTTGGTCTGGAGCTCACTCTGTAGACCAGGCTGGCTTTGAATTTACAGAGATCCTCCTACTTTTCCCTCTGCCTCTTGAGATCTAGGATTAAAGGCGTGTGCCACCATGCCCAGCACTAAAGATGGTTCTTAGCTGCCATGTGGGTGCTGGGAATCGAACCCGGGTCCTCTGCAAGATCAGTCAGTGCTTTTAACTGCTGAGCCATCTCACCAGCCCCCATAAATCCATTCTTAAGACAATGGAGTTTCACTCACCCCTGGCCCCAAATTCTCATCATTGCTTCGTAGCGTGAAGTAGTCTCAGAGCTTTGGCTTGATGGGATATGATACTAGGCTAGTAGCCTTTGGGTGAATTCATAGTACCATGTTACTCTATGCTCTGAGTCTTCCATCAACTTACATTGTCTTCAGTCATTTAGAGCACCCTGTACAAACATTTAAAAATGGCAAACAAGTTCTGATGGAAATTGAAATAAACATCTAGAACATATTCTTGTAAATAAGTGTATTTCTTTTAAGTGCTTTTTGTGGATGTTGCCTTCATAATCAGTTTACTACTAGCCATAGGAGAATCAATGAGAATTTCAGAAGACTCTTTGGTCTGTCTTATATTATATACTCATATTCTCTCTCTCTCTCTCTCTCTCTCTCTCTCTCTCTCTCTCTCTCTCTCTCTTATGAAACTACAGATAGAGCACTATTTGAGCCAATACCTAGATTTGAAAGGGAGCTGTTTGTAAGATGAACTCAAATTGTAATATAATAGAAGTTAAGATGTAGTGCTTAAGCTTTCTGCTGGACAAAGGCAGAGACTTAGCTGACTGAGGTTTTCAGTTGCTGGGCAAGAAGATTCATGCTTAGCAGCAAGCTAACAAAATAGGGTAGGTTTGAACTGGGCATGGTGGCACACACCTTTAATCCCAGATCTTAGGAGGCAGGGTCAGGCAGATCTCTGTGAGTTCAAGGCCAGCCTGGTCTACGTGGTGAGCCCCAGGCCGGCTGGGACTAAGGGAGACCCTGTCTCAGAAAGACCCCCCCCAAAAACGAACACCCCCCCCAAAATAAATAGGGTAGGTTCATTTTACTTGGAAGTATTTAACTCAGTGTAATGAATATTAATCGTGGGTCAAGTAGTCACTGAAAATGAAAAGTACATGCAGCTTCATTTGGACATTATTAATATCTATTTAAGTCTAATTTCCAAAGTATTCTAGTCTTGTAAATGTAGCTGTTATTTATAAATACCAACTCTACCACCATGTCAGTCCAATTTACTCAGATAATTTATCTGAACTGATTATTATAAATTTTCATGTGGTCTTATGCTGAAATTACTGGAGAGTCTTGTTTGAAATGAGTCATAGGAATGATGTTGTGTTCTTTAGAAAATAAAGTGTGCCAAGTACAGGAGCCAGGAGACAGAACAGTACTCCTAGGTGACACTTGAAACCAGAACAGCTGCAGCAAGGTCAGCATCCTGTATGCAGATGGGCTGGCTGCATTATCATAATTTGGGCAAGGTGGCTTTAGTTTTGTCACTGGGCATTTAACATTTCTATTGGACATCATCTCTAGCCTTCTAGGAACAGACATTAAGCAAGAGTGTGGCATAATAAGTTCTTTTTGTTCAGTAGCTAGAAAGTACAGTAGTTGAACAATAAATATTTATGCATTATATTTCACTGTTGTATGCTGGCCAGATTTTGAGTTCATTGTTGTGAAGTTGCTTGCAGCTACTTTGTTCTTTCAGTTTATTAGCAGAGTTGTTTTATGTTGTTGTTATTACTGTTGTTGTCTTTTTTATTTATTTTTGTGTTGTCTTTTTTTCTTGTATGTTTGTGGATTTTATAGCAGTGCCATTGATAATTTCTTTTGGGAAAAGTTTTAGTCCTATCTTATGGACTAAACTTGGATTTTGGGTTCTGTCTTAATTCCTATAATAAAATTTACTGTTTAGCATCAAGCCTAGAAAGTCCTTTGCATGATCTTCCTATCTTTTCCTGGTTGGGATAGCTGGAACAGTAAATAGGTATACCTCTTGTGTTATTATTGCATTAAAATCCATAGGCTTGCTGGACATGGTGGAACATACCTATAATCCCTGAATTTGAGAGGCTGAGACAGGAAGGCTGAGTTTAAGGTCAGCCTGGGCTACATACGTGAGACATTTGTTTTAAGGTAAAGAAAGGAGGTCGTTGGAGGAGGAGGAGGAGGAGGAGGAGGAGGAGGTAGCTGCTTACTCTTAAATATTTCATTTTGTTTTTGTTCTTTTTTTATAAATCACCATTGGTAAAACTCAGTATCATAGTAATTTGATATTGAAATATATTTAGAAAAGGATCTTTTTGAGAATTATTGTACACAGTGCTTTGGCCTTGAAAAAATTATATATCAGGGTGCTGGAGTTATGCTCAGCAATTTCTGCTCTTGCACAAGACATGAGTTTGGTTCCCAGCACCCACATCAGATAGCTCATAATTGCTTGTAACTCCAGGTATTCTGGGCTCTGCAGGCACTGCACTCTTGTGCACACACCCACACACAAACACATAATTAAAAAGTAATAGAAGCATTTTTAAAACATTAATGTGTTAGAAATGGATGATAGTTTATAGGGTTAGGCAGGTTACCTTACTTGGTAGGTAGGTGAGAAAAAATGCCATGTAAGTAAGGCAATAAAGAAAAGTAGGAGGGAGACAGAGGAGACAAGAGACTAGAGGAGAGGGAGGGAGGGAGAGAGAGGGAGGGAGACAGGGAGACAGGGAGGGAGGGAGAGAGAGGGAGGAGGGAGACAGAGAGAGAGAATGGAGGGGAGCACTTTATTTACTATGGCAAGCATGTGAGAGTGCCTCTTGGTTCTTTTTTTTTAAATATTCTTATTAATTTTATTTCTTTCCGTATGTGTATGAATGTTCTGTCTGCATGCAAGTTTGTGCACCCGTGTCGTGCAATGCCGCGGAGGTCAGAAGAGAGTGTCGGATTCCAGTTCTCCTGGAATTGGAGTTTCAGACGGTTCTCGGCCGCCATGTGGGTGCTGGGGATCGAACCTGGGTCCTCTGTAAGAGCGGTCGGCGCTCTTAACCGCTAGGCCATCTCTCCAGCCCTGCCTCTTGGTTCTTAAACAGCATGCAAGGTTTAGGATAGCAGATTGCTGAGTCAAAGAGTCTTAGATGGGAGTGCTGGAGAGGTGGCTTAGTGGTTAAGAACACTGGAGTTTTAGCAGAGGAACTGCCCTTGGTTCCCATTTCCCATGTGGTGTTAACAACTGTAACTCCAGTTCCAGAGGATCTGACACCCTCTCATGTCCTCCTCAGGCACTTACATACATGCAGGCAATACACTCATATACATAAAATAAAACTTAAAAATTTTAATAATAAGGAAGCCTGAGATGGTAAGAATATTAAACTAAGATACAACGTTTAAGTGGTCTCGTGAAGTGGAACAAACTTTAATTCCAGGATTCAGGACCCATAGTAGGCATCTCTGTGAGTTTGAACCCTACTTGGTCTGTGTAGCAAATTTCAGGCTAGCCAGGACTACATAGTGAGACTCTGTCTTTAAAAAAAAAAAGTTCAAGCATACCATATTTGTAAGAGAACAAATATCTAGATTCAGTATTGTTTATTTCATGTTATAGTTTACATAATTCATGTTATCGTAATCATAGATATTTTTAAATGTCTTCATTTTTCTTGCTTTATTGGTATAATATCCATATCCTGGATCTACAATATGGCGAGTGATACAGTAGAGTCTAATACTTAGCTTTTGGTTGGTAAGAAATTTGGGATAGGGGTTGGAGAGATGGCCTAGCAGGTAAGAGAGCCGACTGCTCTTGCAGAGGACCCGGGTTTGATCCACAGCACCCACATGGCAGCTAAGAATCGTCTTTAACTCCAGTTCCAGGGGAATCCGATGACCTCTTCTGACCTCTGCAGCATTGCACGACATGGGTGCACCAACCTACATGTAGACAGTACACTCATACACATAAAAAATAAATAAAGAAAAAGAAATTTGGGCTAAATGGAATCTTGTTTCTGTTATTATTTAGAAGCACATGGATTATGGGAAAGGATTTCTGTGTTAAGACTAATAATCCAACCTGATGTGGGTACTCAAGCCTATAATCACAGTGCTTGGGATGCTAAAGCAAAAGAATTATTACATATTCAAAGCCAGCATTGGTTACACAGTGAATTCTAGGCAATAGAATGAGACCCTAACACAAAAACCAAAACAAAACACAGCACTGATATTTGGAAGGAATTTTAACATATACAAAACAGTTTTATCATAAAATATGTAGTGTGTTTACATTGCTAGGTCCTGCATTTTGCTATTTTGTGGATAGAAGAATCTGATATAGTTACTGCAGATAGGAAGTGGCAGAGCAATAGAAAACACAAGATTAATTTGCTGTATGTGCATCTAGTAAAGTTTGTATGTAAAGTTAAGCTATTACTATCTTTATTGTTTCCAGAGGGAAAGGGTAGAGTAGGTATGGATAGGTAGGACACCAAGATCTCAGTCCTGTTTGACTTTGTGTAGTTCCAATTCCAGAGATATTCTTCTAGGAATACTTCTAGAGTTCATGAATATTACATTGCTATTGTAAAGATTTTTCTTTGGGGGCTGGAGAGATGGCTCAGCAGTTAAGAGCACTGGCTGTTCTAGCAGAAGACCTGGATTCAAATCCCAGCAACCACAGTGGAGACTAACAACTTTTTCTAACTCCACTTCCAAGGGATCTGATGTCTTCTTCTATCCTCTGTGGGCATTGTACAAAATGGATACACTTACATACATACAGGCATAACACTCATACACATAAAATAAAAATTAAAACTTAAAAGAGATTTTTCTCTATAATAAAAATAACAGATTTTGTTTTTGTAGAAAAATAAGAAGATAGAAATTATCAGAAAGAATAAAATACTAGAGTGCTGGACATAGAAGCCATGAATAAATATCTATTGATTGAATGCCAATAATTAGCTCCCTGACCTGACCTGTTGAGTAAATTACCCAGGTTGTTATATTCCATCTGTATGAAGGGATGGCTGGCAGAGTTCTTACAGTACAGATTTCCTGGTTTGATGATATCATCAAACTTTCTGGGGCTTAGTAGAAAGTATTAAATGAATTATACTTTTATTATTATTTCCCAGGAAGAAATGATCTTAAATTTGTTGTCTTTAAAAATCTTACTTCTCTTTGCCATAGTAGAGAAGAATATGTCTTTTTGCAACATTAATATGTGTTTATTTAGAAGGAGTAAGAAGGAGAGCAGATGCATTTATTTATAAATAATCATTATAACATATTATAAACTTCTTCCTGTTATGTCAAATTCCATTGTTTGCTTTCTGCCTTCTACAACTCTAAATTACAGGAATATCAGGTTAGAATTTATCTACTAGCACTTATTTATAAAAATTAAATAACAATAAGCATGATATGGGAATATGTATCATAATTTATCTGATTTACTTTATTAGATGATATCAGTGGCCTGTTCAAACATGTCTGGGAGAGAAGCTAAATTTGATAGTGAGTTTTCATCTTAGGAAATGAAAGCACATAAAGAGAATAATGTTTTTAACTTTGATAATTAAAAAATATGTATTACTGTATATTCTTCTATTAGTGGCTTTAATCATGCTACTTGTGTACAAGTGTGTAGTAGGCTCTTATCATACTTACCGCATTAACTTTTCTTATGCCCTTCCTCTTTTGGCCCCTTTCCAATCAGAATAATTTTATCAAAACATTCACATAAATAATTTACACATGCATGACTTAGTACCCCTGGAACATTCACTTACATAATTGAAAATTTTCTTTTTCCTGTTCTTTTAGCATGCTTATTCCCCACCTTTTCTTATGCCCATGTTTTTATTTCAGTTTTGTACATTGTATGTGTATAGAGAGAAATATTTTCATATACTTATTTATATCATTTGTTGGGATGGGTTGGAACTGATGTCAGGACATGCAATGAACAAGTGCTCTGGAATTATAAATTGTAGATTTATTCTTTATAAGCTTTTTTTCCTTTTATATTATAGATTTCTACAAAAAAGTAAAGGGAAAGCAGTTTTCAAAATTCATATTTTTAGGGGGCTGGAGAGATGATGGCTCAGTGGTTAAGAGCACCTGCTGCTCTTGCAGAGAACTGGGGCTCAATTCTCTAACACCCACATTGTGGCTAACAACCATCCATAACATGGATGCACTTGCCTACATGTAGGCAATACACCCATACATAAAATAAAAATAAAATAAAGAAAAATCCATATTTCTATTACTACTTTATAAATACGGAGTTTGTTTTGAAGGTATAACAGGAGAAATTTCATGTGTAGCTTTTATTATGAGATGTAATAGTTTTGGATATAGTTTTCTGATAATAGTTATTTCAGGTAGGAAGGATATTTGGGGCCCAGTTCACCTCCATTTTGAATGGACTCAGTGACAGTTATTGTGGGCTTACCTTCAGGGAAGAGATTTTTCTTATGGTTTGTACTAGCTGAGTGAATACTCAAAGATCTCAGGTGAGGGTCTTAGCTGTTCACTTTTAAGAGTAAACCACTGGCTGAAGCTTTATTTAATCTCAGTTGAATCATTTCATCTAAACCGTCATCAATTATCTTTCATATCAGAGACTGGAATACTATCAAGTTGACTGCATTGTGGCAGGGTGCATTCTATTTAAAAGGAAATATAACATGCTTCAATGTGATTAAAAACAAGGGTACTACAAGTGCAATATGTAATAAAATCATAACGCTGAAGAGTTTTTACATAATTTGCTCTGCCTAACATGTAAACAGTTGATTTAATTTTCTGCTTTACCTTTCTAAAAGCATAGTGTTTCTCTAAATGTTGCCAATATATCCTGCTGCTTCATTTCATAATACTTGAGTGGATATGCTGCTGTAACTAAATTATATCAAGTTTCCAAGGAATGAAATTTCTATTTTGATTTATACATGTGAAATAGGGTCTTGTTCAGCAGATTTAATCTGGCTGCATAGTAAGAATGGAAATAAAATGGAAGTCTAGCCTACAGAATATTTATGGGGCAGCCTTTGTTAAAATCAGTATTATTTTAATGCTCCAATGAAAATAAAATTCTCCTCTGGTTATGAAAAAGCCCTTATCAGAACACATTGAAAACAATTCCAAATGTTTGTATTGAGAGTATAGTTTAGTATTTGCATTGGATGCTTGTATGATGCTCTAAGTTCAGGCCCCAGCACTGTAAAATAAAACCCCAAAGAAACCCTGGTGCTTCCAGTTAATCCCAGTCCCTGGGATGCAGAGGTATGAAGATTATGACTGTAAGGTCATCCTTGGCTATAGTTTGAGTTCAAGGGCAACCTAGGCTATGTGAGACCCTGGAGTCATCACTCTTCTGCCCCTCCCCCCAAACTAAACAAATAAGCAAGCACATGGGTACACATACTATCACCACCACTCCTGCCAGAACAATAAACCCCAATTCAAGTATGATTTTTTGAATGCTTGTTTTTTGTTTTGTCTCAATTTCCAGATTTTTTTTCTATAGCAGGTGTTATAATTAGCTGGTAGACATTTCCTGCTTAATTGAAGACAAAACAAAATGCATTTGCTTTCAAGTTGGAAGTAGCACACACATTCAGCTTGTTTTTATAGTAACAATTCTAGATCTTAAAGCCCCCTCCAAATGGAAGCTGGCTTCTTTTGTGATCAAAAAGGTCCCAGGTTTGAAGGAACAGCCAGTGGGCTATGTGCCTTGTTCTCTTAAAAAAAAAAAAAAAATGGAGCCTGGAGCCCGAGTTGTCCCTGATTTTTTTTTTCTTTTTCAGCTCCTTAGCACCATTAGTGGTCATTTATAGTCATTAGGAGTCTCATAGTACCTAGGTTTTTGTATAGTTCCATTTTGTTTGTGTTTTTGTTTTGTTTTGTTTTTATCTGAAAACCTTCTTCTAATCTTATTAAAATTTGGGCATCCTACTCACCAGTCACACTACTCTTCATCAGTTTCAGTTGACTAGTGGATTCATGTCAAAATAGCAATAGTAAAATTGGAATTTTTAAAAGTTTCAAAATGTTTTAAAAGAGTTTAAAGTTGTTTCAAAGTTTTACACATTTTTATTCATTAATCTCTTTTTACATGCATATAAAGATAGAAAGAAATATATTAATTTAAATATTTAAAAAATGGAGCCTGTATTAGGGTTCTCTAAAGAAACAGAAGCAACAGGACGAATATATAGCTATATACAATTTATTGATTTGCTCACGTGACAGAGTTCAAGGAGTCCAACAGTAGCCTCGCCACACTGGAGAGGCTGAGAATCCAGGGAACTGCTCAGTCTGCAAGGCTGGATGTCTCAGTAGTCCCAATCTGGTGCTGAAGGTCCGATGGATTCCAGGAGATCTGCTGGTCTCAGTACACGCTAGGATCCGTAGGGTTGATCACAGCAGCAAGACAAACACAACAGTGAGAGACAGGCAAGCCTCAGGAAAAAAGGGACCAGATTCCTCTGCCGTGGCCTTTAATACTGTCTGCCGGCAGAAGGTAATGCCCACATTTGGGGTGGGCCATCCGGGTTGAGGTAGTCCAATCTGAAGATCCTTTTTCTCTTATTTGTTCCTTAGTCCAGTCAAGTTGACACCCAGGATTTACACTCCACAAAAAAAAAAAAAAAAAAAAAAAAAAAAATGGAGCCAGAATCATGTCTCTTGATTTCTTGCTAATTTTTATTTTATCCAATATAGGAATTAAACTTTCATTACATTTCCGTATTCTATTCCTTTGTTTTATTGCAATATTTCTTTTTTATTGAATTTTTGTGGTTTTACAGCCACAAAATCCCTCTTCCCCATCCATACCTCCTGTACTGCCTCTAGTCCAATTTAATATATATGTTTAAAACACAGCCTGAAGAGTCCGATTTGTGTCCCCAAATATCCTTCAATGTGTGTCCATCCACTGGGCCCATCAGGAGTCCCATCTCTGTAACACATTGTCTTGTCTTTTTCCCTCCCAGGAGCCATCAGTTGCCAAAAGTTCTTTGGATTGGATTGGGATTTCTTACCCACTCCTCATGTCTGTGCTGGGACTTTGTCTGGTTTGAGCTTGCATAGGATTTGTGCATGCTGTCACCATTGCTGTGAGTTCATATGAATAACTGACCAGCTGTCTGGAGGGTTGTGTTTCCATGGAGGTAATCTACCTGCTATGGCTCTTACAATCTTTCCATGTTCTTTTGTACAATGATCCCTGAGCATTGGAGGCAGAGGCTTGAAATAGGTGTCTTTTTCAGGGCTAAGCACTCTGTGGACTCTT